>CAKNXH010059659.1:0-45491 GCA_932178445.1 Andricus quercusramuli | reverse complement strand
AGCCTACTTTCCGCACTTGTATACAAGTGCGGAAAGTAGGCAGTTCCACAATATATATTTATAGCAATAGCACAATATACTATACAATCTATAGCATATAGCACAATATACTATTTTGTTCAGTTAAAAGTACCAAAAATCGGTTTTTGGAGAATATCTCCTCAGGGATATATTTTATCACAAAAGTTGTCTTCATGTGATTTGTAGAGAATTAATTTACCTTTCGGACGAGCCGTATAGCCGTATAGATAGAACGCATATTAGTGAAGTCAATCAGGGAAAAAATTCGGGTTTTCCGAGATTCCTCCTCAGGAATGTATTTTATCCATAATATGATCATCGGTGTTGGTGGAGGAATCAATTAACTTCAAAATGAGCCGTTGAGCATTCAAAATTGTTCAATAGCCACCGAGACAGAACGTCTCACGTGGACCCTTTTTGATCATTGTTCACGAAAATCGTTGAAAATCAGTTTCTCAGAAATTTCTCATGGATATAATTTTTTCAGATTTTGATTCGACTTTTTTCAGCATCTTAAGACATGACAAATTTGTGAAAAACTGATTTTCAACGATTTTCGTGAAAAATTATCAAAAAGGGTCCACGTTGAGACGCTCAATCTCGGTGGCTATTGAACATTTTTGAATGTTCAATGGCTCATTTTGAAGGTAATTGATTCCTCCACCAACACCGATAATCATATTATGGATAAAGTACATTCCTGAGGAGGTATCTCGGAAAACCCGTATTTTTTCCGTGACTGACTTCACTAATTTGCGTTCTATCTCGGTAACCAATGAATATTTTCAAAGATATAGGGGTCATTTTGGAGGAAATTATACTTTTTAAAAATCATATGAGAAGTACTTTAGTGAAAAGATACATCCTTTAGGAGATATTCCCGAAAATCGATTTTTGAGCACTCCTAGGTACCAGAAAGAGCATGCCACATTCACTTTTCTTAGGTGTTTCAAGCAGACTTTTTTTTCCTTCCCGACCATCGTGTATAATTCCGAGTTCCGATTCTAAATCACATTCTAACCCAACCTTTGAAGTCCTGCTGTGAATTGTTGGATTACTATTACACTGTGGATTATTGGATTACTCATCAGATCTATAACAAGGTAACCAACGAATTCTGCAGCTACGAATGTACAACCTACCTCATTCACTCATCTCATCCTACTTTCTTTTACCAAATTGTCATCACTCTTCCATCTTCCTGACGAGTATTATTGCATCTTTTCCCCAGAGCCGTTTCTCCTTAAATTCTTGTGTCATTCCCTACTGCTATATTGATCTTGCAATAAACATTTATTATTAATCTCTGTTTGGAATCCCTTTCGAATTCATTTGACCCTGAATCCTGTCCCCTTAACCCAGGACTTCATGTTCTGTAGATAAATCAGGAAATACATTACCACCCTTGTGTCTTACTCCTAAATACTATCCTAGGACGTAAAATTACATCTTTTTTTTATTTTCTCTGATAATTTAAATATCTTTTAAAATAATTCGAATTTTCCCGAAATTAAAAAAAAAAATCTGCAAAATTAAAAATATTCCCTTAAAATCTTCCAGATTATTTCTTTGACAAGTTTCTCAATCTTCTGTAATTCTTTGGAAGCTTTTTAAATATTTCCTTTAAATTAGTTTGTCAAGAAAAAAAGAATCTTTTCAAATTTTGCTAGGAAACTTTAAAAAATATTGCATTATCTTGAAACTTTTAAAGCGCTTGAAAACCGTTTAAATGTCAGTCCGCCTTTTCCCTCAGATCTTGTATCTCACCTTCAAGCACGTCAGAAGGCTGATGGAATTTAATGATGGCTGATGACAGAGTAGTCACACACTTTTCACCTCCAAATTCCGTTGCGGCTTCTTCAAATAATTCCGAATACGGAAGTAAATTGGAACGAAGTAACTAGCCTGAGTCAGAGATCAGCAGGTGCTGCAAGTTATTTGCATGGCAAAAAAATCGGATTGCTTTTTCAAGCTTAATGCTGCTTCAACCATGGCGAATGCAGAGTTCTAGCGAGAGAAAATATTAGCAATCAAAGTTATAAGACTAATATTCAACGCTCTATATGCTTGATTGAATCATTATCATCTTCATCAACATCCAGCTCATCATCAACGGTGCACTATGGGCGTTTTTGTTGAATTTTGCTCAAAATCTTAAAACTTTTGATATGAATGACTTAGAGGGATACATTTTTTGAATTGAAGATAAATCCTTTGCCATTACAGGAAAAATATAGAGAAAGAGCAAAAAATAAATTTTGACCTTGAACATCTATGTTGAATTTAGAAATTTTTTGTAAACAGTTTCGTTTATCGAATATCACGGGCGTATAGATATAATATGTTATGTTCCAGATACGTTTCCTAATACATTTTTGTATGCTGATACCGAATCCGGCCTGTAAATTCACGTAGAGCTTCATGACTCTAAGAAAAAACCGATGGAATTTGATATTTTAATCCTTACAGGAATGCATTATTTTTATCAAAGAAAATTTCATCATTTGGAGAATTTAAGGGCTACTGGGTTTACGATAGTTAAATATATCTGCTTATAAATTTACCATAAACTCTTAATTTAAAATAATGATAAGCATCTTCGTATGTTATCATTCCAATCTCTTTTCAATTACTAGTTCTCAAACAAAATAAGGGAGCTGGTATCGATGGCATCCCTCCCTCTCCTCTAAAGTCTTGCTGCTCGTCACTCACTGAACCACTTTTCTTAATATTCAATTCTTCCCTGAAAGTCGGTTATTTCCCGTATGCCTGGAAAAAGGGAATAATTGTTCCTATCTATAAAGAGGGTGACAAATCTAACATCACTAACTATAGGCCTATAACTATCCTCAATGCTGTGTGTAAATTATTTGAAAGTATAATGTATGATAAAGTTTATTTTGCATTTTCTAATTTGATTATTGACGAGCAACATGGATTTAGAAAGGGCCGCTCGGTCAGTACAAATTTATGCATCTACACTCAATACTTACTGAGTGCACTGGAGGGTGGCGGACAGGTGGATTCCGTATACACAGATTTCTCCAAGGCTTTTGACAAAGTGGATCACAGTATCTTAATTTCCAAACTAAGAGCCTATGGTGTCTCTAGTAATACAGTCAATTGGATAGAATCTTATCTGCATAATAGAATACAAGTTGTTACGATAAATTGTCATATATCCAGCGAAATCTTGGCAACTTCGGGTGTCCCCCAGGGTTCGCACATGGGTCCTCTACTCGTTCTAATCCTCATAAATGATATAAAGCAATCTATTCAGCATAGTAACTTTCTTTGTTACGCGGATGACCTTGAATTGTATCTCAAAATTTCTTCCTTTGTTTGCGCTGCTGGACTTCAAGAAGATCTTGAAAGAATTCATTTGTGGTCTTTGGAAAACAACATGCCTTTAAATATAAAAGAATGCCAAATTATTTCATTCACAAGAAAGAGGAAGCTAATTAGATTCTTCTACAACATCGAAGGACAACTGTTGAATAGAGTTCTCTATGTGAAAGATCTGGGTGTCATTCTTGACTTTGCCCTGACCTATCTTGATCTTTTATCTATGATCGTGAATAAAGCACTTAAAGCTTTAAGTTTCATTGTCAGAACTTCTAAGTCTTTTCATAATCTACTAGTTTTTAAAACACTCTTTCTCGCTAGTCAGGCCTCACCTTGAGACGGCCTCCGTCATCTGGTCACCCTTCTATGCGGCCCATATGATGAGAATTGAATGAGTACAGAATAGATTTCTCAGATTTGTAGCTTGGCAGATTGGTATACATAGGAATAGATTTCATCACGATTACACTGAACTTCGAACTACCTTAAATATACCTTCAATGCAATCCCGACTCTTAACAGCAGACTTGCGTTTTCTTTATAATATAATTAATGGTCATATCGATCCTCCACAAATTCTAGCCCTGATCTCGTTCTCTGCTCCTACTCTCTCTCCCAGAGGGTCGAACTCTTATCTTCAGAGTTCCTTTCCATCGAACAAATTATGGCGGAAATAGTACTCTAACACGCATTTGTAAGGAAGCTAACCACTTTCCGGACTTAGATTTCTTCGACTCATGTTCATCTAGATTTAAGAACAGACTCACAGCAATACTCAGAGACAATAACAGTATATAATTTCCATTTATGGACCGGCTCGTGCACTCTTTTGTTTACAACTATAACTTTTGTATTTAGTTTACTTTATATTTAGTTCCTTTTTCATATGTAATAAAGGGCGTTGCCCGTTGAATGTTTAAATAAATAAATAAATTTTAGCTACGTCGATAATGAACATCAGCTACAGGAAGCTACACCGTAGATCAAGAGGCGACTGGTGAATCAATACGACATAATCATGCTATCAATGTTCTTGCGCAACCACGTGATGATCCAATATTAACACAGATTCGAGAGGCAGATGGCCAGATTCAGCCACGTGCAAGAGCCACTATGTAAGAAAAACAATGGTAACCTCGTCGCATGAGATTTCAAACAGCGTATTAAATTCATAACGTCCTCACCTCATCATACATTTGACTTTGCCCGTGGATGCTGATGAAAATCCAAGTTCGACCAAGAATAAGTTTAAAAAAAATAGTATCTCTAAAAAAGTATCCAGAGGCGTGTGATATCACTTTCAACACACTTGGACGATGTGTAAGGACAACAGCGGTAACATATGAACTTCAAATTACATGCTCCTAATTTTGTGCCTACAACATTATCGCCGCAAGAGATTTCAAACATCCTGTTCAATTAATTAAAACTCGAGAAAAAGTTTAAACAAAAAATAAATTATTCTAGAGCCTCAGTGGCTCAGACGGTTAGGCGCTTGCACTTCACGTTAGATATTAGAGGAGCTTCTGGTGGTTCGGATCCCACCTTAAGCTGTAAGTCCCCCTATCATGCACTTGGCTGTAACCCAGCCCGTGGATGGTGGGGTAAAAAACTAGGCTTTACCCAATATGTCAAATTAGACATAATGCTCTTACAGATTACTTAATTGCATTACAACAATGCATCCTTGACTGATGATTTATACCGGGACATCTCCGTGCAGTCTATTAAAGAAAAAATCCTTCACAAAAATTCACATAAAAACTCTTCACAAAAATGCCTTCGACATATTGGGCTGTAATCATCGTAAGCCTGAGAGAAAAATGAGCTTCCTTATTATTTTTATAATAAGATTTACCCTTTACTTCACCCTGGCAAGTTCTGGGGCTACTGAATTTGAGGTTACAACCTAAGGTCCCAATTTCTACACTAAATGTAAGTTTCAACTGGTACCACTCTCAAGAAAACCTTCCTACTTCGAGACTCAGGATCATTTCTGAATTTTCTCGTTAGCCACCAAAGGAATGTTGTACGAAATTTTAAAGTTTCCAAAAATTTGCCAAGAAATACTCATCTGACGTGCAACATTTTTGCATGTTTCTTGAAATTCTACTTCGAATGATATATACTTTTAGGAATTACTTTTATCATAAAAATTGAATACAATAATTGAAAAATGAAAAATAAGAACCTAAGTTTCTCATTTTTGCAATACAAATTTCAAGAGTTATTAGGGTTTGGTTCTTAGATTGTCATTTTATAAACCATTTTTGAAACGCTGAGAGGAAAAGCAGACGAAAAAAAAACGTACGCAAAAGCGAAGTAAAAACGCGCGAGAGCAAAAACGACCTAAGAAAAGGCGAGAGGAGAAGCGAGCCAAGAATGAAGGGGGAGGGTTCCCCCACTTTGCTCCTTTATACCACGTGGTCGGTTTCTCTCCTCGATGGTCCACTCGGCCAGCCTCGTGTAAAGCCGAAAATGCACGAGCACGAATCCGAGGCTCGGGCCGAGCTCGCCCGACTTCACGAAGGTTGAGAAAACCATCGTGAAATTTCAAACAAAAACTGTACTCTGTATAAATTAATTTAAAAAATGAAAAATATTAATACCTTTTATAAATATTCTTAAATTTTATTGGAATATGATACACATTGATTTTTATTTTTAAAATTCTTGTAAATAAATGGTCATTTTTTGAATTTCACGACATTTTTGTGCCCTCTTTGACCTAAGGGAATAGATTTCAGAAAACAAATTATAAAAATATCTCAGTTAGTGTTAGGTTGATAATTATATTTTGTGTTGAAATTTTTATTTGCCATATCTGAAATATTAAAAAAATTTGTGAAATTTCGGCAAGAATCCTATATGGAAATTATATTTATATAAGCTTAAAATAAGCTTAAAAAGAGTTAAAAAATAAACAGTCATTCGAAATGTTTATTTTGTATACAAAAATATTTTTCACCTGAAATTATAATGTTGTTGAAATTTTTCTTTTGTCTTCATTAAAAAATTTTTTGATATGAAAATTTATTTATTTGGTTGAAATTGCTTTCTTTGAAAGTTGATTTCAACTGTTTTTAATTAAAAATTAGAATTTTTTCATTGAAATAGCAATTGTTACATCTTTCGTTGAAAATTAAACTATTCGGTTGAAAATGTTTTTTTTTTTATTCTGAAAATATGTTCATTAGTTATTAAAATTCTACGAAGACTTACCTTTGAAATTGTTTTGTCCTTTAAAAATCATGAGATATTTCTTTATAAAATAAATTTGATTACATTTATTTTACAATTATTCACGATTAATTTCAATTACAATTATTTCACAATTAAAATAAAATTGTAAAAAGTAAATTTTGTAATGTTGAGATAAATATTTTAAGACATTGAAGGTATTATAAAGTTTTTGTATATTAAGAAAGCATATCAGGTCAAGTTAATAATTTTTCGTCTTTTTCTCTTAAAATCCCCAAAGTTGTGATTATAGTCTAAAATAGCATGAAAAGAAAGGTAATTATCAGAGGTAAGCATACAGTAAAAATTTTGATTAATTTAATAAATTGAAAATAATAATGATTTATTCTCATTTTAAGATTACAATTTTTAAAATCGATTGAAAAATAAAACATAAATAATGGAAAATGAAACCACTAGTAAGTGATAGATATTATTAACCTAATTTTAAAATCCCATATACAATATTCAATATATTTGTACTTTATAACTCTTCAGTGTCTTACAATGTATTCCCTGTAGAATCAAATAGTCTAAAACATTCCATAAGAATTCCTGAAACACATAATCATCAAATATTTCAAGACTTCATTACATGTATTTGAAGTCTTCTCTTAGGTGTGAATTTTTGAAAACAAAAATCAACCCAAGCCTCTTAATAGCCAGCTAAAGAAACCGAATCGTGAAGTCGGGCGAGCTCGGCCCGAGCCTCGGGTTTGTGCTCGTGCATTTTCGGCTTCACACGAGGCTGGCCGACGCAACGCGTAACAGAGCCGTCTCATCGACACGCTACTTTTGCATGTATTGCTCCCAGATGGGTAAGTAGTGGAGGCCGAAAAATTCCACGTTCTGGAGACTGCGCTAGCGTTGGGAAAGTCGCTGAACTTCCGTTTGGTGTGGCGTCTGCTCCAGACATGATCCAAGAAACTACGGTCCCGCCACTTGGAAGTACGAAATACGTTCAAGCCGCGTCTCGTACAGCGACAGCCATATTGGTTACCATGACAACGCAGATACGCTTTCCTAAATACGATTGAAATTATTTCGCGTCATGACGTAGCACAGCGTTTCTCAAGCTTAGATACTGAAATGTAGATAATAAGAATGTAGTTAATACCTCTTTCAATTCTTGAAGACACATAGTTTTACATTTAATAGAAATTGTAAATTTGAAACTATTAATCTCTAAAGGACACTTGGGGTCATTGAAACCCCATGGACTTTCCGATTTTTTTCCGATTGTCTACGTTTTTTTTTCAAGTATTTTCATTGGATAGTTGAATTATCATTGAGGTTTTGGAGATATTTTTTTCTATTTTATATTACTTCAACATCACTTATTTGTTCCAGTCAAAAATTGCGTCCTATGGTCAAAATCGACGGGAGGCCTAGCCAAGTGTTAGTCCTCTCTCTCTTCCCCCACCAATCGAGTGAGGGATCTGACATGAGAGGAGTAGGGACAGTTCAGAAAGGAGACAATTACTTTAAAATTTGAAACCATCAATATACCCAGGCGGAAATATTACATATAGTTTATATATAGTGTTAAGTGTTATATATAATATTCATTTGTTTGATACTTTTGTTATGTAAAACAAATGAATATTATATATAATACTTTACACTATATATAACCTATATATAATATTTCCGCCTGGGAATATAATCATAGTAACTTCTCCTTATAATCGAGTAGCCAGTAACACTTCTGTATGCACTAAAAGTGCAACGCAGTAACTTTGGCTTAAAAAGTCCGCAAATTCCCCTGATTATGAATATCAAGGTTACTTTTTCGAAACCTGATGCAACATTTTTCAAAACAATTACATTATTTTTTAAGATGAGAATTTTCTAAAATTATTTTCGGAAAGTTCGTGGCAAAACAAAACTTTTATGTCCTAACACATTTTTTATACAAAGACCCGTTTTCAAGTGAGAGCGTTATAAACAATTCAATTTGTACGAAAATAGTTGACATATTTGCGGCTGCATATCTCGGCAACTACTGGACTGAAAATTTTCGAAAAAAATGTAAATCATTTTTCAGGGCACTTGCTCTGCGAGGAGAAAAGAACATTTTCCAAGGGAGCAAAAACTTTTGTTAATATATTTAATATATAAGTGTTAAAACTGGTCCTTTTTCAAAAGCTAAGTGTGTAATTTTTTAACTACTTTCGTTTTTAAACGTATTTTCAAAATTATATAAGTAAAACAAAAGCTTTGTCTTCTTTAGATTTTATTCTAATTCAATTCAGTTGCTAACTATGGCCTTATAATCAATTAATTGCAAAATAATCTTTGGTCTGTCCCAGCTGCAATTTTACATTTAAGATTTTCGACTTCTTTTAGTTATATATCTGGTAGCTTCCTTCTAATCTTTCTCTTTGTCACCACTCTGAAAACATCGTTCTTTTGTCAATAACAATTGTTGTCAACAAAATCGTGGATTTACCGAATCTGATCTCTTCATCCGCATACAAATCATTCCAGTTTAAAAGTGATTCATATAAATCCCAGAAACTGAAAAATTATATATTTTGTTATATTATTATATATTATTATTTTGTAGTTCATTGTTTATAAGGCCGTCATTAACGAATTATTTGAATCAAAAGAAAATCTATAAGAGACAAAGTTTTTGTTTTATATCTAATTTTAAAAACAATTTTAAAAACGAAAGCTATATCAAATATCCATATTTGGTCTTGAAAATTGTTATTAACAAAAAACGATTGACATTTTTGCAAAGTAACAAAAGTATAATATGTGACGTGCGCCGAAGAAAGGGGGCTTACTCTGGAAAGAAAAATTTTTCAGGACGAGCGGTCGAAGTCGAACCGATAGACGCGACTTTTAGGAGAGAGGGAAGACTAAGGAAATCTTCCGTCTCCACTTGCCACTACATTCTCACGCATATAGCGGCGCTGCTCACGGACGGGGTACAGATGAGACGCGGCGATGTAGTGGTGAGTGGTGGGAGGTGTTTCACGGGATCTCGGGCTCTCGAGCGAAAGCACGATTTCTCGGGTACCTATCAACTCAATTATTAGCAATAATAATGCTCGGAAATTTTTTTCGATGGTTTCATTAAAAAGAGCAACTCAAAAACTATCGAAAGGTGTAAAAACCTCGATTTCGATTTTTTGAGAGTAAGCCCCCTTTCTTCGGCGCACGTCACATATATATATTTTTTTGAACACACCAGCATCAAAAGTATAAAATACTATAGTCAAGAATGCTGCCAGGCCCAAGCCTGTGAAAAGTGCGAAGCGAAAATTAGGTAAATAAGAGGCGAAGGAAAATGATTGAAGCGACGAGTGGAGAGGGAAAGAAGGAACGGAGGGCGAGAACGCAAGGCAGTCAGGCCCCCCGTCGATTTCGACCATAGGACGCAAGTCACTGGCAGCGGTTAATCTATATTTATAATGAAGAAATATATGGAGCTAAAGTCGGGTCCAAAAGTCGAGGCCCCTCACTTTTTTTTATTCAAACTCGCACAAAAAAAATCTCTGAAATTTCTAATAAAAAGCATCTGAAAGCTTAAAGTCTTCCGAATGCACCGATATGTTCACTTTTGTCCTAAAAAATTTGTTTCAATAGTTAGAATGCAAAACGTCTCAAAAAACAGGGTTTTTCGGCCTCCTTTTTCAAGGGTCCACTTTGACCTATTCCCAGAAGGAGGGCGACGTTAGGAAAAATCTGAGAAAATTCACAGATATTCTTTGACAATTCCTGAATGCAATGCATTTTTCGAAATGCTGAAATATACAATAGTTTTCTTTAAACGGTGATTTATTTACAAACATTTTATCTTGAAAACGAATGAAGATAGGAAGCCCTTCAATGGCTCAAAATATGCAGTTTTTTCATGCAACTGCACAACAATAATTAAATTTATCATAAAACAATTCTCACGCAAGAGTGACCATTTTGAATATTTCCGACTTTAATCAGTGTGGGCGCGTGGCCAGCACAGCGGGAGAAGTGGCAGCAAAAAAAGTACCCTTTCTATGACAATAGTAATTCCAGAAGCAGGCCAAATGTCCAAAACAGATGTGGTTGAACGAAGCAGGGTCGTCTCAACGTCTTCAAGATGCATTTACAGAGCAAGTCCTCAGAAAATCGAAATCCAATTGCGAATATTTACCCGATTAAGAAGCTTTTCAGAAAAAAAAATTTTAATTAATTTCGTCTAAAACTCCTACAATTCATGATATTTTTTAACTGACTCCTATTTTTTGTGAAATCCACATTATTTTTTAATGTTTCAGAAATCTCCATAAATATTTATGGAAGCATAATTTTTCAAAATGAAAAATTATTAAAAAATTTCCCAATAATCTTGGCGCAATTTTTATATTGTTATGAAACCTTCAAAAATACTCAAGAAACTTGCAAATTTTATTTTCAATGCAACTTATTTCGAAAATATTTTCGGAACTTCTAAATATTTTTTCACATCATTTGAATGTTTCCTGCAATTTGAAAATAAATGTCTTCAAATACTGCAGGAAATTTTCTTATTCTCTTCAAACCTATATGCATTTTGGAGAAGCTTTCTAATTTTATTTTGAAATCTAAAAAAATGTATAATTTGTTGAGAATTTTTTGAAATATTTCCATACTGTAAATAATTTTTGAATTTTTTCAGGACTTCTACATATCTTTTAGAATTATTTAAATTGTTTCTTAATTTTTCTTAAGCCCTGCAAAATAAAAAAAGTGACTTCGAATTTTTTTTGGAAGAAATTCAAAAATTAATTACAGCTTGAAAATATTCTAAAACACGGTAAGCAAAGTATATATTTTTAGACATATCGAAATAAAGTTTGAAAGCTTTTTGAGATATTTGATAGGGTTGAGGAGAATGAACAAATCTAAAATCTCTACGTAAATTGAAATGATTTTTTATTTTAAGTAATTCATTTCAAAAGATGAAATTGAAAAAAATGAAACATTCGAAAAGATTTTCCAATTGCTGGAAAAAGTTTGTAAAAAATTTAAAGTCACTTTTTTTATTTTGCAGGATTGAAAACAAATTAGAAACAATTCTAATAATTCTAAAAGATATGTAAAAGTTCTGAAAATCTTTTCGAAATAAGTTGCATTGAAAATAAAATTTGCAAGTTTCTTGAGTATTTTTGAAGGTTTCATAACAATATAAAAATTGTGCCAAGATTCTTGGGAAATTTTTTAATAATTTTTTATTTTTAAACATTATGCTTCCATAAATATTTATGGAGATTTCTGAAACATTAAAAAATAATGCGGATTTCACAAAAAGATAGGAGTCAGTTAAAAAATATCATGAATTGTAGGAGTTTTATACATAATTTATTAAATTTTTTTTCCTGAAAATCTTCTTAATCGGGTAAATATTCGCAATTGGATTTCGATTTTCTGAGGACTTGCTCTGTAAATGCATCTTGAAGACGTTGAGACGACCCTGCTTCGTTCAACCACATCTGTTTTGGACATTTGGCCTGCTTCTGGAATTACTATTGTCATAGAAAGGGTACTTTTTTTGCTGCCACTTCTCCCGCTGTGCTGGCCACGCGCCCACACTGATTAAAGTCGGAAATATTCAAAATGGTCACTTTTGCGTGAGAATTATTTTATCATAAATTTAATTATTGTTGTGCAGTTGCATGAAAAAACTGCACATTTTGAGCCATTGAAGGACTTCCTATCTTCATTCGTTTTCAAGATAAAATGTTTGTAAATAAATCACCGTTTAAAGAAAACTATTGCATATTTCAGCATTTCGAAAAATGCATTGCATTCAAGAATTGTCAAAGAATATCTGTGAATTTTCTCAGATTTTTCCTAACGTCGCCCTCCTTCTGGGAACAGGTCAAAGTGGACCCTTGAAAAAATAGGCCGAAAAACCCTGTTTTTTTAGACGTTTTGCATTCTAACTGTTGAAACAAATTTTTTAGGACAAAAGTGAACATATCGGTGCGTTCGGAAGACTTTGAGCTTTCAGATGCTTTTTATTATAAATTTCAGAGATTTTTTTTGAGCGAGTTTGAATCAAAAAAAGTGAGGGGCCTCGACTTTTGGACCCGACTTTAGTAAAATAAATTTTCAACTAAAAACCAGACGAATTTCCAACAAATGAATTTTCAACCAAAGAAATTCATTTTTCCAAGAAGGTGAAATTTCAACTGACGAGAGTACTCTTTTACCAAAAGAGACGGATTTTCAACCAATAGTTCAATTTTCACCGAAAACAGATGAATTTTCAATGAAATAGTATAATTTTCAACCAACGAGAATTAATTTCTATGGTAAAAGAGAAATTTTCGACAAAAAATGGAAGTTACATTTCCAGTAAAAAAAATTTATTCTAAATAAGAAACCTCTCATTTTCAACCAAATATTTTAATTTTCAAGGAAATTTCCAACCGAAGAGATGAATTAGTCAACAAGAAGATTGAATGCTCACTAGGGTGGCCCTTATTTTTCACTTTTCGAATTTCTCTGCTCTCAACTCCCAGTTTTGTTTGAATGCCTAAAAAAAATCTCCAAATTTGAGCAAAATTTGTTAATATTTATGGGTCGCGCAAAGACCATGAAGTTTCCCATTGATTTAACATGGGAAAAACTGAGCTTTTTGTAAATCTAATATTTATACGCGATAATATGTTACAACTAATTCCGTGTTTTAGTATATTGTTCAGAATTTATCAGAGAATAAGAGTCAGCAGATACATTTTATGATAAATTAGGCTCGAAATATTTTTAATGTTCTTGATATACAATGAATCCACCTTCACTTGGCGCGGCCTGGAGTCAGTTGGCTGCCAAGGCTCTTTTAGTTTGAATAATTCATTTGAAATGTACGTCAGGCGCCAGCTAATTTTATTTAAAATTAGCAAAATATATAATAAATTTTTTTACGAGATATCATCGCAAGAGGGTTCATTGGGTGACTCCATATAAAATTGAAACGAAAGAGAATTCCCAGAAAAAGGTGTAATTAGATTTAAACTTACATTATTTCGTTGATTTGTCTCTTTTTGATATGGATATCCTCCTCAATTTTAATCTCTCAACAAATTATATATTCCTTAGTCTCGTCGTTGTACAATTATTATGTTAGTCGTGTCGGAAATCGACTTTTGGACGTAATACAAATTTTTAAGCTCGTATTCGAACGGCTGTCGCAAAAGTGTCCTCGTTCCCGTCTCGCTTAGTCTTCTTTTCCGTCGACGAGAATCGCGCACGCGCATTCCGTCGATCGCTGCTCGTTCGGAATTGTCAAATTCGTGATAATTGATAAAATTAATTTTAACCCGGCGTCATGGGTGTGGAAAAGTGTTACACGGAAGTAGGGGTGGGACGAGAGGGGTCGTAGTGGCGGGCGGACAGAAGCACTTCTGCGACAATTTGCAAGCTGAAAATTTGTGAACGGTCAGTGTACATTGTAAATAATTAAAATCATATGTATACACAATGGCGCAAAATTTTTACACCAAATGCAGGGACGGATCTCGAGACCTTTTTCAACTTTGTGCACGTGTAACTCTCAGTACGGTCGCCACTAGACTAATGTGCTATCAGCAACGCTTAGAACAACTCAGCAGCTCCAGCTACTGAGAAGAACAGCAACGTCGCACGCATAGTAACCGAACTTTAAGCAAAAAAAAAAAAGTGTGCTGGGTCTCACAAACCCAACCCGCATGACGCCGGGTTAAATATCAGGTTTCCGAATACAAAATCCCGTCTTGACGCTACGGTAACTTGGTTAGTTTTATTTTCCTGTTACAATTTATAATGATTACTGTAATAAAAAGCACAATACAAGAAAATTCTGAAAGTCTCTTCGTTCTTTTCAGAATCGATAGTGTGAATAGTATGGGATTATAATTCTTCATATATGTTGCAAAGAAGGACTTTACATTTTTTAATAGCACGCTCTTTTACATTTAATACACTTTATGAATATAAGACATATGTTCCTGATTTTTATTTTACCTCTATACGATTATTTATTTATTATTTCTGTTTTCGTGTTTTTTCTGCAATTAACACATGCAGCGTTGAACCTGCTTTAAACTTTTTGATCATGTGCTCCAGATTCTGGGAACTGTTTACCCCACGAGCCGTTTATGCCAGCATCTCATTTTGGCTCCCGATGCGCGCGCAGCTGGTAGGTGACTGCGCGCGACTGTGTTTGAAATTTGGATGCTTACAAATTTTGTTCAAAGACTTCTCATAGAAATAATATTAATAAACGTAATGATAATTGCAATACATAACAATTTTATTTGTTAAAATCAATCCAACTATACATATTAATACTGATAATATTATTACGAATGATGATAGGAATACATAACAAATTAATTTGTTAAAAGCAATTCAACATAGGGTAAGGAGGGGCAGCGCCAACCGGTGGGGCAAAGGCGACTTTGTTTATACTATCGCTATTATTTAACAATTTTAATATTACTTTGCATTAATTAAATCTATTATATCATAGAGATAGTGTTGCGTACTAAAATCTGGAAAATTGAAGATGTAAAAGAAAAATTATGCAGAAAACAGTTTTGACAACGAAAGAATGGAAGATTCGCTAGAAGAAATATAAAGTTTTCAACATTAATGGCAATGCTTACAGTATGAAAATTTTTTATTTTGACAGATTACACAATATCACATTATTTCATTATAATAGTTGAACCTAATTCAAGTCCCAAATATTTTACATATCGTAAATAAATGAGGCCTCACCAGTGGGGCAAGCATGACGAAAATAATAGCTAACACGTGCTTAGGTTATAAACGTATCATAAGTTTTGTAGATAAGTGATTCGTAATGTAGAACAGCCACTTTTCTTCTGGGCTACATGCAAGAAACTATTAAATATTATTATTTTTAATCCGGTCGGTAGAGCGGGTGTTTTGTATTGGTATGGTAGAAACCTTTGCGCGTAGTCCGTCTCTAGTGCAATGTCAACGCATAAGAGGTTATATCACAGTTATCACTATTTTTATTAAAAATAACATATTCTTCTTGCTGGAAATGTTTCATGGTAATTTTTCCAGTATATAAAATACCACAGAAGCGAACCATCATGTTTTGCCATCTTCAGATGTTTTGATTTTCATAAAAAGCTGCGGTTGGCTTTGCCCTCGGGTGTGGGGCAAAGCTGACAAAATACAGCTTGTTGGAAATAATTGAATCATTAAATCATTGTTTCATTAATGTAATTAATACTTATAGAAATATGATATACAATAATGTAGGACTCGAAATGAGAAAAAAGTGGATCAGTTCCACATCTTATTAACTTTAACAAAATCATTGTCTGTTAACTGGTTGGCGCTGCCCCTCCTTACCCTACATGGAAATCGTCAATTGAACTATGTATATCAATTATCTTTCTCAAGACACATATCTACATATCTTCATTCAGAAGAAGATTAGGTACGTACATTAAATGTGATTTACATCATTGATAGGAATGGTCGAATGCATCATGTATATTAATGCTCTCACTATTGTCATTATCAAGCCCAGATATGATAGCATTAACTTTGTTTACTGAAGGTTTTGGCATAGTGGTGTCGCGACAACTTTTCTTCTTAGTGGAATAGAGGCGGATTTGTGGTTCAACTTTCTGTTGGGTGTTAACACTTTCGAAAGGGTTCAAATTTATTTTTCTTCCAGTATCATTCATGAGAGCTATCGATTCGGCTATTTTTTTCTCGATCCTGATCATTATATTTTTTGTTTCTCAGACCCAAAATAAGTTCGGCTTGACTCAGCATTCTCTGATTCTCGGTGACTTTGATTGGTGTTGCATGTATTTCCATTAGCTTCTGCTGCTCTTCTATATTTGTCTCGTGGTGAATGTTGTTGTGGCAATTATTATTAACAGCTCCGTTAAATTCACGGTCACAAGCATGGATGTGCTTGCAAATATTCACTGTTATGACATTGTCCAAGCAATAGCAATGATAAGTATGAATGCAAATATTGCACTTCCTGCATGTCAAACATGATAAATGCTCACATTTGTCTCCAACTTCAAAAATATGATACTGCTGAGATGGATCCGATGATGATTCCACCAAATATCCTTGTTCATTCTCAAGAACTTGAATCTGCTCCAATTTGATACAATCACTAGCCTTGTGACTTTGTCGAACTTTTTGCACTTTTTCGGTGTGGACATCCTTCGCCAGATTAATTAAGCGTTTACAAACACTGTCTCGACAAATTTTCATCAGCGCATCAATAGTTTTATCGAGGCGTTTCACTTTTCTCCCTTCCAAATAGATATGCTTCAATATCTTGTGAAAAGACTCCAAATACATGTTCGTGTTGATCCCAAGCTTCAATCTGTAGCAGTAAGCCCATATTTTTGGTCGCTGTGCATAATATCTTTGAAAATAAATTCCGAACGCTTCAGTGTCATTGTCTCGCATCAAATATTCAATGAATTTTTTTAGACGTTTTTGGAAATCATCCACGGACGTTTGTTGTTGCAATACCCGCAATGTTTGAGAAACAAGTTTCTTCTTTTCTGGCTCTCCACTAACTTTCCTCAAATTTTCAGTCCAGTTTTTATTCACGTGCCAAGAACATAAAAGCCGATGCTCGACAGATCCCATCACGTCACTCCAAGCATTATAAAATACAGGAGCGTCATCCGACATAAAAACCGATGAACAAGTGTGTGCATGGAAAATGTGTGCATTGCTGGGGGCCCCGAATCGATGAGGGCTCTGGGGCCATGGTCATGGTGGCCCCTCCCTACCGGAAATCTAGATTATTTCTAGATACTGTCTAGACTCTGCTCGTCTAGCGAACGTCTAGAGAAATTTTATGACGGTCGCCTCGTCTAGGGTCCGGCTAGAGTTAATCTAGCGGCGTCTAGTAAGTTTTACCTGCGACCCTTTTGAGTCTAGCATTCGTCTAGTATCATCTAGAAATTGGTCAATTCTAGATGATGCGTTCCTAGACGATATCATCTAGAAATCGTCTAGATTTTCGGTAGGGCTGTACTAAATGCGGCCCTGGGTATGCCCACAAGGCCCTCAAGGCTCGCGGCCCACCGGGAAATCTCCCAAATTCCCACATGGCCAGTTCGCGCCTGCATAGTACATTCGACCATTCCTATCAATGATGTAAATCACATTTAATGTATGTACCTAATTTTCTTATGAATGTAGATATGTAGATATGTGGCTTGAGAATGAGAATTGATATACATAGTTCAATCGACGATTTCCATGTATGTTGAATTGCTTTTAACAAATGAATTTGTTATGTATTGCTATCATCATTAGCAATAATATTATCAGTATTAATATGTATAGTTGGATTGATTTTAACAAATAAAATTGTTATATGCATTGCAATTATCATTACGTGTATTAATATTATTTCTATGAGAAGTCTTTAAACAAAATTTGCAGGCATTCAAATTTCAAACACAGTCGCGCGCAGTCACCTACCAGCTGCGCGCGCATCGGGAGCCAAAATGAGATGCTGGCGTGAACGGCTCGTGTCACCCTAAATTTGCGGAGATCAGTGGCTCCAAAATGTGGGTGCCATATTTGCCTAAACCGCGCAAGCGCTATACTGTGCCGCAAGCGCCGCGTGTGCAGAACAGCTCGACCATGGCTCGACTATACTGTTGGTTGAATGGTTTGTCCAGTTTGGGGTAATGGTTCTCCCGAATCAGTGGAGTCGTTTTACCAAACAGAAGTGGCGCTGTTCACTGTGTGGTTGGCGCGACCATTGCACGTGTTGGGCTCCACCCTTTAAGGCATGCTTATAATATTTCTAGCCCTCTCTCACACTCAACTCAGAATGCCCACGTGTGTCCCAAGCCCTGTTAAGCAGGGATGGAAAAGTCGATTTCGACTTTAGTCGAAACTCGACTTTCTTCTCATCAGATTCGACTTCTCAGAATCGTCTTTCAAGATGACAGAGGTTTTAGATAGAAAAAGTCGAAAAAAGTAGAAAAAATATACTTTTCTCATCGATTAATCGACTTTTTAAAGTTGTCTTTTCAGATTCGATTAATCGAAAAGTCGAAAGTCAACTTTTTATTGTGACTTTCCATCCCTACAATTAAGCTTAAAAATTCTGCTATTGAGTATCTGCGCTTAGACGGTAGCGTTGCGGGGACGAACTATGAACTAAAGGTTGTATACAGAAGCATCACAGAAAAAACTGGGGGTAGCCACTGTTGCAGGTAAGCATTATTTTTGGGTAAAGTCAGCTAGGGTTCATGGTAATGTCGCGCTAGGTAATTGATAAGTGGGTAAAGTATACCCGACTTTACACTGGAGGAGGGTAACGTGGGCGAAGTGTCACTTGCTGACTTCATGTTTAATGAAGCGGCTATAAATAATGAATTCTCACATATTTTGCCGCGTACAAGGCACTCCAAAAGGATGATGCTTAACATTAATTAGCGAATTAATTTAACAGCAGTCACAGAGCTTAAAAGTCGCCATGGTCTTTAAAGTTAATAGGTGCATTGAAAAAAACGACGTTTCATCAATTTCTCCTCCGTTCGCTTTTCCAGTATTTCCAGTATTTTCGAGAACTTAGTGGAATCCTCCTGAATTCTGAAGAATTCTCTAACGTTCGGCAGAATTCTCTTTAGATCAACAGCATTCTCTTGAATAATGTAGATATTCTTGAAAAAAAATTCTGCTGAACCAAAAAGATGCTGCTGATTTCAAGAGAATTTCGCTAATTTAAGAAAATTCTACTGAATTCCAAAGAATTTCACTGATTTCAAGACAATTTTGATGATTTCAAGAGAATTCTACTAAATTGAAAAGGATTTGACATAATTAAAGAGAATTCAAAAGAATGATACAGAATTCAAGAGAATTTCACTAAATTCAAAATAATTCTGCTGAAATCAAAAGAATTCTACAAAGTTACGAGAGGATTCCGCTCATTTTAAGAAAATTCTGTTGAGTTGAAGAGAATTCTTCAGAATTCAGGAGAATCCCACTGAGTTCTCAAAAATTCTACAAAATTCAAGGGAATTTACAGAATTCATGAGTATGTTGTCGAATTTGTTTGATGGTGGAAAATATTTTTTTCAATTTTTCTATCTCGTTGACGTGTGAAGTTACACCAGAGAGTCACAACCTACTGGAAAAGCGAACGGAGGAGAAATTATACGAACTGAACTTGTTTATGCACACTCTCTTGTCGATGGCACACGGACTGTCGACCATCTAACGCGTGCTTCTGATTGGTTAATCTTTAATTGTTATTTACTCGGCAATTATTAACTGTAGCAAATTTTGTTTATAATTATTTTTGACGCCATTTTTTTGTTAGAATTCAAAAATATAAAAATGTTTTTTGAGTACTGGGACGCCCTGTATATTTATTTATTTATCGCCATAGAGATTTTTATATTTATTTTAGGGACCCTAGAATTTTTGAGCACTTACATGTTAAAGTTACTGAAATTTCCGAGGACCCATGTTAAATTTCCCATGCTGAAAGATGGCCGCAATCTTGTATAAAAAAGGAATATTCTCTCACTAACACAGTTCTTAGGGGAGAAAAATTGAAAGTAGACTGCAATGCGCATGCGCCATTACTTTGGTGTATGGGCTTTAAACGACGGAGTCAGATATTTTAAGGCCTTTTCGTACCTCTATCAAACCTCGAAGTACTTCAGTGGTGTGCTGACACGGATATCTCTGTCATGCGCTATATTTACTCCTGTGTATTTTTAGGTTATGTGAACCTGTGTTTTTACCAAAAAATACACAGGAATAATTACTGCGCACTAAGGCGTATCGAAAAAAATAAAGTTGTTTGCGCGAAGTTCTAATAGCAATGAAAACTTTCTTTTGGGAGTCAAAAACACTCCCCTAAAGTTTCATAAAAAAAAAAATTCTTTCTGTCTCTGCATCGTAGATATAGCTAAAAATCACAAAAAACGAAGCACTTCTTCAAATTAAAACAGCAAAAAATTTTTTTTTCAAATTTAAATTATCGATAAAAATAGTTCAAAGCAAGTAGATTTATACATGTATAGCGATAATTCCATTAAAATATTTTTTACCCTCCCTAATTGACTTTGAAGTTTCAAAAAATCGAAAAAAGTCGACTTTTTCGCTATTTTCTTAGATTTATGGTCAATTTCTCGACTATTTGACCATATAATGTATGATATACGTTAATCAGAATGTATTTTCAATATGTTGAAACAATAATATATAAAGAATGTTGACATTAAAATAATTTTTATTGGCTTTGAATTACAAAAAAATACTTAAAAGTGATATATTGCTCTTTATTTGGCAAGAAAATTAATTTTCGGTACATAAATGATCAGGAAAAATAGTTTGAAGCAAGAAAATTTGTCATTACATAGCAAAAAATGATTGAAATATTTTTTACCGTACCTAAGTGACCTTTAAATTTCAAAATATCGAAGAAAATGGACTTTTTCGCTATTTTCTTAGAGTTACGGCAATTTTTTCAACTATTTGACCATGAAATGTCTGATATACGTTGAGAATAATATATTTTCAATATGTTACATCAATAATATATGCAGAAGGTCGATATTAAAATCATTTTTATTGATTTTGGATTATAAGAAAATATCTAAAAGTGATATATTGATCTTTATCTCACAAAAAAAAATAATTTTTTGTATCTAAAGCAGGTAAAAATTTTTTCAAGTGTACCTAGATTTACACTTGTACAGTGAGAAGGTAATTTAAATCATTCTTATCAGGTCAGAATAACTTAGACGATAAAAAAAACCCAGAATTCAATTTTTTCGCTATTTTCTCGAAGTTATATGACTTATCAACCATGTGTCCATCATACGAGTATGATATATTTCTTAAAGTATATCCTTCATAAAATCAAATAAAAAAATAGTCGGAACATATATTTGCTTGTGATAATGTCATTAAATTATCAAAGTATTACCAATAACCTACTTTTATGTTGATTTGTTTCATTCGTTTCAATTTATTCGTCCTATTTCAATTTCGAAACAAAATCATTTTTCGTTTCAAAAATGGGCAAGCTTTTCCGACTTTCGAATCTTGATCGGATGATTCCATCTCTAACGCCAGAGGAGTAAGCTTGCCGAGATGCGGATGTGACTTCTTTCACACACCTTTCCATATATGTTCCATTGTGGTTCGAAATTAAGTGTCAACCATCTATTAATGATGCCCCGAAACATCTCTGGAAAAGCATTTCTTTGAGTGCTTACCTGAAGGAAGACCTCGCTGAATGTATTAAGAAAGTAATACAAAATAATGCCTACTTTGCTCACCCAGAAAATCTTCTTCTCGCTATGCTATGTGACGAAAGGCAGAAAATCCGCAAGCTCGCAGTGTCTCGAATAATTTCTGCGAGAAAATCAACTGAGAAATCAAATCTAAGGAAATTCGAGGTTCCTTCGTTGAATTTTGACGCGAAAGACTACACGGAACTCATCGACTGGGAGAAGTGTAAGATTTCGGAACCGCCATTAACTAGATCGATGACAATTCAAAATCTCACAGAATTCACAACGAAGGACGTAACTCATCTCATTTCCAAAGACATTTTTCGTCTTCCATTCCATACTCAAGCAGTGGAAAGGTGTGTGAAAGAAGTCACATCCGCATCTCGGCAAGCTTACTCCTCTGACGTTAGAGATGGAATCATCCGATCAAGATTCGAAAGTCGCAAAAGCTTGCCCATTTTTGAAACGAAAAATGATTTTGTTTCGAAATTGAAATAGGACGAATAAATTGAAACGAATGAAACAGATCAACATAAAAGTAGGTTATTGGTAATACTTTGATAATTTAATGACATTATCACAAGCAAATATATGTTCCGACTATTTTTTTATTTGATTTTATTAAGGATATACTTTAAGAAATATATCATACTCGTATGATGGACACATGGTTGATAACTCATATAACTTCGAGAAAATAGCGAAAAAATTGAACTCTGGGTTTTTTTTTATCGTCTAAGTAATACCGACCTGATAAGAATGATTTAAATTACCTTCTCAGTGTACAAGTGTAAATCTAGGTACACTTGAAAACATTTATACCTGCTTTAGATACAAAAAATTAATTTTTTTGTGAAATAAAGATTAATATATCACTTTTAGAGATTTTCTTATAATCCACAATCAATAAAAATGATTTTAATATCGACCTTCTGCATATATTATTGACGTGACATATTGAAAATATATTATTCTCAACGTACGAGGGTGGTCCGATAAGTACTTAGCTTTACCGCCCCATGGCACCCATATCGCAAGAGAAATTTACTATCGTGTATTACATTGTCCTAGATGGCTGCTGTCCAAATTTTAGCCGAATCGGACTCGTAGTTTTGTTTTGACGGCGTGTGTAAGCTGTCGTGTCCGCAGATTTTAGAAAAATGGAGAAAGAGCAATATCGGTCGGTGATTCGATTCTTGTTTTTGGAAGGGAAATCGCGCAGCGAAATCAAAGAGCGCTTGGATGCTGTCTACGGTGACTCTTCTCCTTCGATGGGACCGTCAAAAATTGGTTCAACGAGTTTCAACGTGGTCGCACGTCGGTTTTTGATGAGCCACGCCCAGGTGCCCCGAAAACGGCTACCACGGAGGATAACGTGACAAAAATCCACGATCTCGTATTGGCAGACCGCCGACTGAAGCTGCGCGAGATAGCTGACACATTAAGCATCTCAAAAGTCCGCGTGGGTCATTTCCTCCCTGAAATTCTGGGCATGAGAAAGCAGTCGGCGCGATGGGTGCCGCGTTTGCTGACTCCGGACAACAAGCGCAACCGTGAGACCATTTCAGAGCAGTGAGTTTCTGCGTCGTTTCGTGACCGTCGACAAAACATGGATTCACTGGTACACACCAGAGACCAAGATTTGGTACCGTGCGACTTCTTTTTGTTTCCAAACTTGAAAAATTCACTCGCCGGGCAGAAATTTCAGTCGAATGAGGAGGTTATCGCCGTCACGGAGGCCTACTCTGCAGACCTCCAGGAAAAGTATTTTTCAGAGGGGTTAAAAAAGTTGGATCATCGCTGGGTCAAGTGTATCGAGCTAAGAGGAGACTACGTTGAAAAATAAATCGCCACTTTTCCAAAATTTTCGTTTTTCTTTTGTAGGCTAAGTACTTATCGGACTGCCCTCGTATATCAGACACTTCATGGTCAAATAGTTGAAAAAATTGCCGTAACTCTAAGAAAATAGCGAAAAAGTCCATTTTCTTCGATATTTTGAAATTTAAAGGTCACTTAGGTAGGGTAAAAGATATTTCAATCATTTTTTGCTATGTAATGACAAATTTCCTTGCTTCAAACTATTTTTCCTGATCATTTATGTACCGAAAATTAATTTTCTTGCCAAATAAAGAGCAATATATCACTTTTAAGTATTTTTTTGTAATTCAAAGCCAATAAAAATTATTTTAATGTCAACATTCTTTATATATTATTGTTTCAACATATTGCAAATACATTCTGATTAACGTATATCATACATTATATGGTCAAATAGTCGAGAAATTGACCATAAATCTAAGAAAATAGCGAAAAAGTCGACTTTTTTCGATTTTTTGAAACTTCAAAGTCAATTAGGGAGAGTAAAAAATATTTTAATGGAATTATCCCTATACAGGTATAAATAGACTTGCTTTGAACTATTTTTATCGATAATTTCAATAAAATAAAAAAATTTTTGCTGTTCAAATTTGAAGAAGTGCTTCGTTTTTGGTGATTTTTAGCTATATCTACGATGCGGAGAGAGAAGGAATTTTTTTTTATGAAACTTTAGAGGAGTGTTTTTGACTCCCAAAAGAAAGTTTTCATTGCTATTAGAACTTCGCGCAAACAACTTTATTTTTTTCGATACGCCCTACTGCGCACGCTACAGATATCTGCACCCGTGATCCACTGAGGCTGTTTCTGCAGGGTGATCTGTCCCTACTGGAAATCTAGATTATTTTTAGATATTTTTTTTAGACTCAGCTCCTCTAGCCAAAGTCTTAGGCAATTTTATGGCGGTCGCCTTGTCTAGGAATCGTCTCCTTTTGAGTCTAGCTAGTAACATCTAGAAAGGGGTCAATTCCAGAATATGTGCTCCTCGACAATCTTATCTACAAATCGTTTAGGTTTCCGGTAGGGGTCCCTAATTCGACCGTAGAGGGAAGATAGGTATAGAGGCGACAATGCCCACCAAACTTAGAAGAAGGGCGCGGGGAATGAGACGTCGGGGGAAGCCTTAGTTAGGGAACCAGCGATGCGAGGGCACTAGTATCGCGAACCAGCCACGCAACCGTTCCCTCTACCCCTCTATGCCTCTATGAACGTAGAGGGAAGATAGGATTAGCATGGGCTTAGCGTGACAAGTGAAAGAAATTGTTACTTGCCAGTATTTCACCGTAACCAAGAACTGCTGCTAATTATTTCGTCGATTTTGAATATTTGCCAAATATGCATTTCATTAAAAATGAATTTTCAAATGTATATCATGGTGGATTAATTATCTCAGGAAGACGAAATAAATGCAAATAATCAATGAAAATTTTCCTATGCTGGCATTTTATACTTATTTAATTCTGAGTCAGTAAACGCCTCTTTTCTAGATCATTTGGTTTTTTCAATTGGAAAAATACAGTATTGAAAAATGTAGATATACAATTTTGTAAGGAGGACAGATATTAATTAAAAATAAGCAAATTGAAACTTCTTGGTTCTGAAAAATTATCGGAATTGCAAGTCTTTCTCCACTACAGAAGAGTTGATAAAGTTTCTTGGTGACTAGGAGGTTTCAAATTGAAATTTTTAAAATATACTTTCACAAAAATAAATTCCTTATACTTTTACAGTGCTATTTTCAATCCAATTTTACTTTGTAATTACTTCTCCATCTTCGATTTTGCAAATTCAATTAATTATGCAAATTAAGTTGTACTCTGCCAAGTTTTTGAAATGTTCACATGAAAATTTAGTCAGTTACGTCAGGTATGTCATATTAAAATGAAACCACTCGTGGGATTCCAGAGTCGTTTTTCTACATTGAAAATAATAACACCATGAAGTTATCATATTTCAAAAAAGGACTCGAAAAATACAATACAGAAAAAAAATATCTCTGGTTTTTACAGAGAATGTTTGATAATATTTTAAACATTTTCCAATAATAACTATGAGTATTTATTCTGACCATTTTGTGATAATATATCACTAACAGCATAATACTTTCATGGACGTAGCGAAAGGCATTTGTTTATTTATAAATTAACAGCATATGAATTTTAGGAGTGCTTAGACAAAAGCAAGTCCGAATCTCAATGTGTATTTTCGATTTTTTTTGTTCTGCCTGGACTAATATGACGAGAGTCTTTTAGACGGAAAGTCATTGTTTTTAGTGGTAATGTTGATACACTGCAATTGGCTTTTTTATATGCATTGTGCTTCAAACCTTCCTTGCCACTCTGCAATAGTAAATTTTGGATTACAAAATAAGCGGGAGGCTTGTTAATAAAATTTCCTTTCATATAAATCTCTGTAAGAATTTCAGAACTTTGCAGGTATGAAAATGGAATGTGCGTCATTTTCAATACTTTTCACGTGTAAATTATATGGAAACAATCAAATATTTATAAAGCAGATCGTTATATCTTGTAGTCTTAAGAAATAAGAATATTCTCTCCTTTTTCAGTTCTGAACTTTTTTTAAATAAAAGATTTGGACAAAGCAACCATTTTTTACATAACAATTGAAAGTTTTGTTACCGTATTGTTAAAAGTATAGGAAATATGATTTTTTTTTTTTTTTTTTGTAAAAATATCTATTTTTCTACTCAGGAGCCGTGTATGAATTACGTGAAGAAATTAATTACTTCACAATAATTATTAATCGGAAAATTCCCGTAATGGCGTATTATATGTCTAATTTTTCCCGTTACATTAACAATGTTAGAATTGCAAGAGCCCGCACTGTTGGAGAATATTCTTCTTTCCACGTGTAGGTTAATAAATATCAATTTTGTCGTATAAATACGTCCAAATTATGCAAATAATTTTAAAAGTTGAAACCCTCAAGTATATTATATATCATATTTTACTGGAGAAGTAAGAGAAGAAATGTGTTTCTTGTTTATTAGTTCGTTATTTAATATTATAAGATTTTTTTATTGTTGTACCTTTAATGTTTTTGAATGTTGTGTGAGAATCGCAATTTTAATTTTTGTAAAGTGTTTGAATGAAACAATTTCTGCACCTGAGCTCTCGAATTCAAACTAGCCAAACGCTCGAAAACGCTAAAAGCGTCACCTCGGGTCTCAAGGAATGGGAATTTTCAAATTCACAAAATTAATTTTTTAGATATAGGCTTCAATAAGTGATTAAAACATAAATCATCACAACTCGTACAAATTTTATTGAAACTGTTTGAAATTGAGTACGCATACAAAGTATACTCAGCGAATGCCTGCAAAATAATAAAAAGTTGAAAATGACCTTTTGTTTAATAATATCCAATTGAAAATTAAGGCCGGTCGGTAACCACATTTACCTAATTTCGGAGACAAAAAGTATCGAGGCCACTTCAGACTAAAAACAACGTCCAGCAAGAAAGTTTTTCTACATAGTTCAAAGAAAATACCTGGAATATTTTAGATAAATTCATCAAAAATTGACTGAAATATGTACTTTGAAAATAGTACGAGAGTCGGGTGAGTTATTGGATCCGAGACCTCAACTGTACCTAAGATCATGATAAAATGTTTTTTTATTTATATGTTTAAAATAATGTTTTACCTACATTATTAAGATTTTTTCCACGAGTGCAGAAAGATAAGTATGAGAGTAGAGAATGTATAAGTACAAAATCAAATAATGTAAAAAATGCCCATACATTTTATTATAATTCTAAGAAAATAATTATTGTATGCGGAGGATATTATTTGTACATTTTTATTTGTGTATTTATTAATAAGTTCACGTGTTTGTTATGGTTACAATTTAAAAGCAAATAATATTCAATAAATGCTCACATATTGTAATAATAATGACTATTGTAATTAATCATTCTAAGAAAAGAATTATTCGTCTGGGCTAATCAAAAAATTTCTAATGGGGCCGTTTAAAAAAAAAAGTTCTTTTTTTCCAATTTTAACTTGAAATATCAAAATACAAAGTTTCAAATTAAAAACGTATCAATGGATATTTCCATTCACGAAAATATTGGAAGAAAGTTAATAGCCAAAATATAGTTCGGAAAGACCAGTCCAGGTATGAGAGTTCTAAATTTTTTGCATTTCGACTCATGTACACTAGGGTGGGCCGAATTACACGAAAGTTTCCGAATCAAATCGTAATAGCGCGGAAAAGTTGCTACTCGTTGTCCTGATCGCAATAAAATATTTTTTTTTCTAAATCGGACCATATCTTCCGCTCGCACATCGCGTTCAAAGTTTCGAAAAATCGTCAAAAATTGAACACGTTTTGGGATTTTTTCTTAGTAAGTTATAGTAATCGAATTTCGTTCAAAATCGGTATGTGACCTCTTCTAAATATCCGTTGACTAAAAAAAACATTCCCCTTCTCATCACTCTCTCCTGTAAGGGTGTTGGGATGGGCAAATATTGGAAAAAGGAGCCATTTTATGGCCGTTATTTTCCTCGTGTGAAGTGTGCTGGTGCGATCGGCTAAGGGGGAAAAGCGTTAAAATATATCATACTTAGAACAGTATTACGTAAATATACATCAGCCGCAATATGATGGGAAGGGAGGGGGGAGGTAAGCCTCAGCGAACGTTAACCAATGGCCAAGCTGGGTGGGCGGCAGCCGGTTCTAGGAATTCGCCTTACCGCTGCGCGCAACGTGCTAACAAGACAATGCGAGACGTGTCAAATTTTAGTGTTCTGCTGTGCATTTTAGTGTTGATTAGAGAAGGAGTTTGATTGATAATGACGTTGAGGACGCTCGGTCAAAAATTTAATTGTCCTTTATTTGGACCGCCTGAAAGTCTGAACAAACAGATTCTTCCTTCACATGCTGATGTTTTGCTACACTGCCAGAATGTTGGATATTCTTTAGCCCTGTCTTCGGCCAGTCCAGAACAGGATGTCAGCTTCTCTGCAGTAGCTAATGTCGTTGCTGATGATATAGAGTCCATTTACCCTAAGGTATTTTTGCCAAAAGTCTCTCGCACGAGAATTATACAACTTATCAAAACACTTCACGATAAGTATTACTACATCGGCAACAAGTTAAACAGGGATAAAAAATACCCCGAAACACAAAAAGAGTACACACAATACATTTCTGACTGTCAAATAAAGTTTTTGACAGTCAGAAATGTATTGGGTGTACTCTTTTTGTGTTTTCAGGTATTTCTTGTCCCTGTTTAACTTGTTACTGATGTAGTAATACTTATCGTGAAGAGTTTTGATAAGTTGTGTAATTCTCTTGCGAGAGACCTTTGGCAAAGATGCCTTAGTGTAAATGGACTCTATATCATCAGCAACGACATTAGCTACTGCAGGAAGAATCTGTTTGTTCAGACTTTTAGGCGGTCTAAATAAAGGACAATGATATTTTTGACCGAGCGTGCTTGACGTCATTGTCAATCAAACTCCTTCTCTAATCAACACTAAAATGCACAGTAAAACATTAAAATTCGATACGTCTTGACTTGTCTGGTTGGCACGTTGCGCGCAGCGGTAAGGCCAATTCCTAGAACCGGCTGCCGCTCACCCAGCTTAGTCATTGGTCAACCCTCGCTGAGGCTCACCTCCCACCTCCCTTCCCACCATATTGCGGCTGATGTATATTTACGTAATACTGTTCTAAATATGATATATTTTAACGCTTTCAACGCCTTAGCCGATCGCACCAGCACACTTCACACGAGGAAAATAACGACCATAAAATGGCTGCTTTTTACGATATTTGCCCCTTCTCCACCCTTACAGGAGAGGGGGATGAGAAGGGGAAGTTTTTTTCAGTCAAAGGATATTTTGAAGAGGTCACATACCGAGTTTGAACGATATTCGATTACTATAACTCACTGAGAAAAAATCCCAAAACGTGTGTTCAATTTTTGACAATTTTTCGAAACTTTGAACGCGATGTGCGACCGGAAGATGTGGTCCGATTTAAGAAAAAAAAAATTAATGCGATCAGGGCGACGAGTAGCAACTTTTCTGTGCTATTACGATTCGATTCAGAAACTTATGTGTAATTCGGCCCACCCTAATGTACACGGCACACTCTTCACCTACCCCACTCACACACGTTAAGCGTAAAAGCACTGGTTCGTGGCACTAGCGCCTCCGCGTTGCTGGTTCCCTAACTAAGCCTTCCCCTGCCGTCTCGCTCCCCTTAGCGTGCTTCAAGCTGCCCATTGCATTGTCGCCTCCATACCTATCTTCCCTCTACGATTTGACGAGCCGTTCACGCCAGCACCTATTTCGGCTCCCGAACCGCGCGCAGCCTGTCTCTCTGGTCGGTGACTGCCCGCGACTATGTTTGAAATTTGAATGCCGGCAAATTTCGTTTAAAGAATTCTTACAGAAATAATAATAATACACGTAATGACCCTAATGTTAGTAATACAAGTAGTTAAAATGACTGAAGATTATTTTCAAGAATAAAACCAAGATAGTATTATTACTCATGATAATTGCAATACATAACAATTTTATTTGTTAAAATCAATCCAACATTTCTACATTTACATCACACATATGAAGCGTCAAATTCACTATGCATCTTAATTCTCATATGTACATTTACATCATTCAGAGGATACAGTTGAATAATCTATTCCTTTTCATTTAGAATATTGTAAGTTTTTCATCATCGGACATTCGTCTGGCGACCGAATAGGAAGAGCCGAAACTCACAATGAGTTTCACTAATGACTTCTGAAAGACCACCCACTAGTAATTTAATTCCTCTACAGCCATACACTTATGAGTTAATTTTACCGAGAACTCTACTCGAGTAAGAATTGCAGTTCAGTTAAGTTTTTAACTCTGCCCTGTTCAGATCGTGTTCTATCGTTATTTACAACAGTGCAATTACGCCTTCTGATTGTGTATTTTTAAGTCAGTGCATAGTTCATTTCAAGTTGCTATATTTCTTCTTAATGTTCATGAATTCTTCTACTATAAACAATAATGGAATCTATGATCAAATGTCCATATTGTCATAAAACATGCTCAGAGAAAGAAAAATTATAAAAACATTTCCAAAATCCCATGATGATGATCCACTCTCGGATCTTCTACTCGCTAAAGACTCCTCTTGTGAATTTTGCGACAAAAAATTTCTCAACGAGAAATCGTTGGCTACACTCATCAGCAAGTTCCACTCAAGCAGTGAAAAACTGAAGAAAACCCATGCGAGCCATGTAAACAAGCGTTGTTTATGTTCTCCAATCTGAGGAATCATTCGTTTGAAATTCATGAAGAGAAGATAGAGTCCGAATTGATTGAATTGAATGGTATTGCAGGTAAATACCAATCTATTAATTATTAATTAATTCAATTTGCATGTCAACATTAGGGGGTTTTTGGTTTATTGTAATTTCCATGATTCAGAACAGTTCTAACTTGAATATTTTCATAAAATTGAATTGTGTAGAATCGAACCGTATAGAACCAAACAGAATGATAAAAGAAATCAGCTTGTGTAGAATTTAACGGTGTGGAGTTATACAGTATTTGATATATCAATTTGTCCAGGACTATAGCATATAGAATTAAACTATGTAGGGTTTGACAGCAATTTTTAATTAAAAAGTCATGTGTGGGATTACTGTGTGTGGAGTTTACCGTATAGAATGTGCACTGTGTAGAGTTTAACTGTGTAGAGTTTAACTGTGTAGAGTTTAAATTTGTAGAATCGATACCACGCCTTTTCATAGTTTCAAATATTGCTAGTTATTGATAATTTTATTACAATTTGACCATATTGAACAATTTAATATTTTACGTGAATTGCATCTTTTGAAACATGGAAACTAAACGTGGAACAAGCAACATTGTCAAAGTTCGTCGCAGATAAAGCAGCAACAAAAATCAGTGATTAAAATCAAAGCAATTTTATTATTGCCGTCGAGCATATAGTTATCGGAAAAAAGGAAGCGATGCAAAGGAAATAAAAGCAATGGCAACCAATAAAATTGATGCTGTCTGTCCATCTTATGCTCGAGGTGACAATTTTTGAATGTGATGGTACAGAAAAAGTACAAGTTACATATTGGAAGACACATTGCGGTCATGAGCAGGACATGGAACGAACCGGATTAAATCAAGAAACAGTACTAAAAATTGCAGCTACTGTATAATCTATTTCAATTAATAATTCCGAATATTGACTTCGAAGGGGAAACAACTCTGTTAATCTGCTGAATCGCTTGGTTATCCGAACTGGCAATCCAAGTAATCCAGTTTAATCCGAATAATCCGAAGTAATCTACTTTTAATTCGCAGTAGTCCATGTGTATTCCGACGTATTCCACTTGTAATATAGAGTAATCTAGTTCTAATCCGGATAATCCACGTATAAGCCATTGTAATTCACTTGTAGTACAGTTGATAATAAGTAATTTAGGTAATCCATGTAATTAACTTATAATCCAGGTAATTCGGAATAATTTTGACAGGTAATTCAAATACTTTTCAACTTTTGTTGACAATTCTAATTTTTAATTGATTCTCTTGACGGTTATTTAACTATTTCATTTTTTGGTAAAAAAAAGTAATCTGCTTAGTTAAAAATTCATGTTTTTGGTTGAAAAATCATTTAATCATTAATTTTTTAATTGAAGATGCATCATTTTAGTTGAAAATTTTTAGCTAAAAATTAGCTGATTTTTTTTTGTAGAAAATTATTCGTCTAACTGGGAAGTTCATCTTTTTTTGTTTAAAATTCGTTTTTTTTTATGTCAATAATTATTCTGTTCAACTATAATACAAATTTAACTATTCCACTTTTTATTGTGAATTTATTTATTTTTTTATTGAAAATTCATGTATTTTGCTGAAAATTTGTTGATTTTTTCGTAGAAAATTCGACCATTCCTATCAATCATGTAAATCACATTTAACGTATGTACCTAATCTTCTTCTGAATGTAGATATGAAGATATGTGGCTTGAGAATGAAAATTGATATACATAGTTCAATCGACGATTTCCATGTATGTTGAATTGCTTTTAACGAATTAATTTGTTATGTTTGCTATCATTATTAGTTATAATGTTATCAGTATTAATATGAATAATGATTAATATGTATAGTAAATTCGACGATTCCTATGTATGATGTAAATGTAGAAATGTTGGATTGATTTTAACAAATGAAATTGTTATGTATTGCCATTATCATTACGTGTATTGGAATTGTTTCTGTGAGAATTCTTTGAACAAAATTTACAGGCATTCAAATTTCAAACAGAGTTGCGCGCAGTCACGTACCAAAGACGCAGGCTGCGCGCGCTTTAGGAGCCAAAATAGATGCTGGCGTGAACGGCTCGTCTACTTCGACCGATTGACGGAAGGTGTAAAAGAGGCATTAGCTGTGTTGCCAATGACCTGGAAATTTCCTGGTTTTCGGGTAATTTCTACAATATCGAGAATTTTTCAGGAATTAAAAAAATGTCGGAACAGACTGGAGCGATTTATTTTAATTATATTTACAATTTTTGTTTGAAAAATTTGCAGGAAGTAATATACAAAAATATTGTGTTTTGGCTGTAGATGATGGTTTTACAGTAAATCAATACAAAGTATACAATTAAACATTTTTAAACTATTTTATTTTATAATTTAATCTGATTCCTCAGTTTCAAAATGCCCGGAAAATTTTCGAAGTTGTCCGGGTAAAATTCGTTCCGCCTGCTACAATGCGTTGGAATATCGCGTCACCTCAAGGTCTCTCCAGGAACAGGACTTTTCAAGTCGACGCAACATCGATGCAGCATCGATGTGATAAGCGCGCACCTGTTTCCAACCATTGGAATTTTTTGACATTCAACTTTATTTGGTACTGAAAATTGACATAACCTCAATTTGACCAAATACCGTTTGAAACATCTGCGCGCGCGTCACGTTATTACTGCATCGACGTTGCGTCGACGAATGGAGTAATAATATGGAGGCTGACCTCCATACATATGTTTTGAATGCAGCAACTGCACCTTTATTACCAACCTCAAGCGTGTACTGCTAGCCCTCTAAACCGGTGACGCATGTGCACTGCGCTTCCCTATCTCTTTTTCTCGCGGGAGCAAAAAAGATAGTTAGATTGCATGCTCACGGGTGAACATGGCATTAAAGGTGCAGTTACCGCAGTCAACACTGGGGCGGTTTCTACAGCATGATCGGTCTCATTTATATTACTCCGTGCGTCGACGCTACGTCGAGTTATGAGTCCCATTGTTGAAAGACTTTCACTCTGGCAACACTGGTCTCAGTCAGTCGTCTACTAACAGACGTATCGAAATCTTTATTGACACACCCGGAATTTTGTTTATCTGTCTATTCCGTGCTCTAGTTTTTTAAGCTCCTTTTGGTACCGTAGGGCGCATGTTCATCGTGACCAGCTACTTGTTGAAATCTTAGAATTGCACATTGGAGGCTTTTTTCATGCATGCATGTTGGCCGTAATTATCAATATTTGTAAATTTTCAATGAGTCCTAGGGGTTTGCCCATAAAAATTACAGAGCGCCTATAAAGTTACGCGGCGTTATGATTACGTATGGAAAAAGATGAGTCGAAATTTCGACCACACCCCACCTACCACTAAAACCCTTTCCCAGGTTGCACGCATAACCATAACTCGAATCTACTTTTTGAAAATCTAACCTAAAAAAAAATAAAATTCCTACACCATATTTTCGAAGGACCATTAACTATTCATTTCGCTGTATGTGTTTATATAGGTGGTGTAGCTAAAGTGAAAAAATGGATGATTTTCACAAACTCAGTGCAGAAATTTGATTTTTTTTTAGATAGAATGAGACGTCGGGAGTAAGTTTAGTTCGGGAACCAGCGATGTTAGGCGCTAGTATCGCGAAGCAGCAACGGAACCGTTCTCTCTACGCCTCTACGACGGAAGCAGTGATCCACCGATAGAAAGGAAACTTAATGTGTGTGAGTGGCATGGGCCAAGAATGCATGTGGTGTATGTGAGTCAGAAGACAGGATAAGCGTGACAAGTGAATGAAATTGTTACTTGCCAGTTTTTCACCGTAAGCAAGAACTGCTGCTAATAATCTCGTCGATTTTGAATATTTGCCAAATATGCATTTAATTAAAAATGAATTTTCAAATGTATAGCATAGTGTATTAATTATCTTCGGTAGAAGAAATAAATGAAAATAATCATTTAAAATTTCCTTATGGTAGCATTTTATACTTATTTAATTCTGAGTCAGTAATCGCCTCTTTTCTAGATCATTTGATTTTTTCAATTGGAAAAATAGAGTATTGAAAAATGTAGATATACAATTTTGTAAGCAGGGCATATATTAATTAAAAATAAGCAAATTAAAACTTCTTCGTTCTAAGAACTTATCGGAATTGCAAATCTTTTTCTACTACAGAAACGTAGATAAAGTTTCTTGGTGACTAGGACCTTTCAAATTGAAATTTTTTAAATATACTTTCATAAAAATAAATTCCTTATACTTTTATAGTGCTATTTTTAATCCAATTTTACTTTGATATTATTTCACCATCTTCGATTCCGCAAATTCAATTAATTGTGCAAATTAAGTTGTACTCTGCCAAGTTTTTGAAATTTTCACATGAAAATGTAGTAAATTACAAGATTTTTTAGTTGGTATGAAATTCACTAAAAATCAATATTCTGGTTAACACTGTAAAAATACTATTATTTCAGAGCTAATGCCTGCAAAATAATAAAAAGTTGAAAAATACCTTCAATAATATCCAATTGAAAATTAAGGCCGATCGGTAACCACATTTTTCTACTTTCGGAGACAAAAAGTATCGAGGCAACTTCAGATTTAAAACAACTTCCAGCGAGAAGGTTGTTTTATATAGTTCAAAGAAAATGTCTGGAATATTTTAGATAAATTCATCAAAAATTGACTGAAATGTGTTCTTTCTAAAGTAGTACGAGAGTCGGGTGAGTTTTTCAATTCGAGAGCTCAACTGTACCTACGCTAATGATACAATGTTTTTTATTTATAAGTTTAAAAAAAAAGTTTTACCTACATTATTCAGATTTTTTTCACGAATGCAGAAAGATAAGTATGAGAGTAGAGAATGTATAAGTACAAAATCAAATAATGTAAAAAATGTTCCCACATTTTATTATAATTCTAAGAAAATAATTATTGTATGCGAAGGACATGATCTTTACATTTTTATTTGTGTATTTATTAATAAGTTCACGTGTTTGCTATTGCTACAATTTAAAAGCAAATATTATTCAGTAAATGCTTACATATTGTAATAATAATGACTATTGTAATTAATCATTCTAAGAAAAGAATTATTCGTCTGTAGGGCGAATAAAAAAATTCCTAATGGGGTCGTTCAAATCAAAATTCTTTTGTTCTTAAATTTCAAATGAAAAACATATCGGTGGATATTTCCATTCACGAAAATATTGAAAGAAAGTGAATAGGCAGAATAAAGTTCGGAAAGACCAGTCCAGGTATAAGGGTTCTAAATTTTTTGCAGTTCAACTCATGTACACGGCACACGCTCTTCACCTACATACATTTTAGATAAATAGTTACAATTAATTAGGTACCTGTGACCTTCTAGTCCATTTAAATTCATATTTTATAACTTTGTAGGAGAGCGTACATTTTGCGACAATTGTCTGTCCTTTTAATTCTCGAAATTCAAATCCTGACACGGGATTACGCAATGTTACGTAGTTTCCCCATTATAGACATAATTATATATTTGTTTTTGTTTATTTGCCAATGTGAATGAATTAATTCATAAAATCAAATCAATTTGGATAGTAAGGTTCAGTGCATGCACAATTTAGCATGTCCGCCAGCTTGGAACGTAACTTACTGGGTTTTCTACGGGTTTCGACGTGTATTACGAAGAAGCTGAGCTTGACAAATCGCCGTCTCCATAGAGAGTGTAGCCCAGTCCGCCGCTGCTTACATAACGTCGCCTAAAGCCTCATTTACACCACTGTTGGGAAAACTCTCCATGTCTCACTCTACCATTTGATATAGCTTAAGTTTATGTCATTCTAGAAATTCTCCAGATACTTTCCTCGGAAAGTTTGTAGAATGCCGTAAACTTATGCTCTTGCCACATGTTAGAGTGATAGGACTTGCATGTTGGTGGCGAAAGAGAGAACGTGTTTAGTGGACAGGTGGTGAGAAGATTTTACGGAATTTGTGTGGAAGGTGTGAGTGGAGTGTGAGGGTCGAAGCCGAGGAGGTGAGTAGGGTTGTTTGGGGTGAATTGGGGAGATAAAAAGTAATTTTGAGCGTAGGTGTAAGGTGGGATTTAAGTATATTGAGAAAGTGATGTTAAGTTAACAAGGAATCGGGGGAGTTTGTGGTCAGAAGTCTTGGGCCTTCGAGGGTCAAGGGTGGTTATCGAAAAGTTGGGGGATGTTAAGTGAGAGAAAGGCATGTCTGCAGGGGCTTTGAGGAATTGGGGGAAAAAAAGAAAGTAAAAAAAGGGAAAATCTGGCGGCGATAGACGTCTTCAGAGTCATCTGGCGGTTGCGGAGGGTACTGCGTGAAGAGGCCGCAGTTACCGGCGGCAGAGCGGGAGTTGGGAAGCGAGAGTGTTGGCAGTGCTGGTAGCGAGATTGACGGGGAGGAAATTTTCCACGTGCCACGGTGGCCAGCAGTGCGTGGTTCGGTGTCTAGTGGCGCGTCGGGGAGAGTTAGAAAGCGGGACGGTGGGAACGAAGGAAGAGAGAAGATAAGGGTGAGAGCGTCGAGCTCAAGTTACGGGGAGGATCTCTTGAAGAGGAAGAGAGACAGCCGAGAGAGTCCGGACAAAAGCGAAGTAGAGTCCGTTTGAAAAAAGCGGGAGAACACATAGGACACCCCCCTTCCCACACCCCAAAATGGAGGGAAACTCGGAAAAGGAGACTCTCGGGATGCTGATAGGCAAAATCAGGGGGATGAGGGAGGACGTAAGGGGGACTAAGTAGCAGATGGAGGGCATGAGGGAGGACTTGAGAATCAGATATGAGAAATGGGAAAAGGAGGTGAAAGAGCTGAGGGAGATTGTAGAAGGCTTAGAGAGGGAAAGGAAAGAAAAACAAGTTTAAATAAAGCAGATGGAAGAGGAAATTAGGGTGTGGAAGGAAAGGACGGAAAAAAGGTTTGAGAAAATGGAGGGCAGGACGGAAATGGAAGTAGGAGACGAAGGTGGGGGAGCGAGATTAAAGGTATTTCGGAGAGGTTAGAAAATATGATAGAAGAGAAAGTGGGAGAGCGTAGGAGTAAAAAGGAGGAGAGGGCGGATAGGGAAAGGTTAAGGGCAATGGTGTTGAGAATGGAGAGAAAAGAGAAGGCAGACAGGAGGAATAATATTGTGATAAGAGGGTTGGAGCTAAAGAGCGGGGAAGAAAGAGAGGGCGTGGAAGCGTTGCTACAGAGCATAGGGTGGGTTAAAGGCAGGGTAGGGAAAGTTAAGTTGGAGGGTAATGAGAAATAAGAATAGGATAAAGGATAAGGGAGTTTTCATCGATCACGATTTAACGAGAAAGGAAAGGAATGTTGAAGAAAGTGTAGGGGAATTTGTTTCGTAGGAATGGGATAGAATAGAACCAAAGCTGCCAAGGGGGTATAGGTGGAAGCTCCAGGAGGCGGTCAGAGTGAAGAAGAAACGAAGGGCTAGTGGGGGAATTATCACGGGGGTTAGTGATAGATTAGATGAAGCAGTTCATGGAGAGGAAGAGAGAGAGAGGGAGTGCAAATGAGAGAAGTAAAAATAGGAGAGGTAGCGTGTAAGTTTGTGACATTGTACAATAAGGATGTATGGAAAGAATTAAAGAAAGGTTGGAAGACTTGCTAGGCGATAGAGAGGAGGGTATGGTGGTACTGGATGGGGATTTCAATACGAGGATGGGGAGGGAAGGGGGCCTTTACAGGGAAGGGGAGAGCTTCAAAAAGAAATCAAAGGATAATATATTAAATAAGGATGGGGAGATTCTAAGGGACTGGATGGAGGATAGAGGATGGGCAGTGGTGAATGGTATGGCCACTGGGGACGAAGAGGGAGAATACACATATGTAAGTAAGGTGGGGGTATCGGTGATAGACTATGTGGTTATAAATATGCAAGGATGGGAGGAGACGGAAAAATTCGCAGTAGAGGGGAGGGTGGAATCAGACCATCAGCCATTAAGTCTGTGGATAAGAGGGTAGGGTGGCGGAAGACAAGGCGGGGAAGAAGTCTCGATAGAGGAGAGGGTGACCTGGACGACGGAGGCGATAGAGAAGTATCAGGAGCTGCTAGGAAAGGTACGATTTGAAGGGGAGTCGGTGGAAGAGATTTAGGAGGATCTGAAAGAGAAGGTGAAAGAGTGTGTGGAAAAGAAGGTATTTAGAAAGAAGAAGAAAGAAGTGGTGAAGCTTTGGTGGGATAGGGAATGTAAAAAGATGAAAAGGAAGGTGAAGGGGAAGTACAAGAAGTGGAACAAGGGTAATGCGAAAAGGGAGGAGTACGTAGAAATGAGGAAGGGGTTTAGATTGATGTGTAAGAAGAAAGAAGAGGAAAAGGAGAAAGATCTGGAAGAGGAGTTAGGAAATGTTACGGCAGAGGGGGACGTCTGTAAGATAATAAATAGGTTTAGGAAGCGTAGTGTGGGGGTTAGCGAGAAGATAGGGAGTGAGGAGTGGAGGGAGTTTTTTAAAGAGTCAGTTCAGGGGTCAGATTCAAGGAAGAGGGAGGATTGGAGTAGAAGAATGGGGGAGGCAGAGATGGAGGAATTGAATGACGAGGAGATAGAGAAGCAAATAATGAAGTTGATAAGGGCAAAAGCAGCAGGCCTGGATGGGGTAGAGAACGATGCATGGCTGTTTAGTACAAAAGAGGTTAGGGAAAGGCTGAAGGAGGTAGTGAAGAAAGTATGGAGGGGTGAGGGATTCCCAGGAGGGTGGAGAGAGAAGATAGGGAGAGGTTGTGGGAGGCGATGGAGGATAGGGGAGGGATTCTGGATGGATAGGGGTTTAAGGCAAGGGTGTCCACTTAGCCCAACGCTTTTCGCGATTTCAATTGCGGATATGGAAAGTAAGCTGGAGGCCGGGGTGGTAGCAGGAGTCAGGATAGGAGGGGTTAGAATTTGTTCACAAGCCCATGCAGATGACATAGTGTTGCTGGCAAGTAGCGATGAGGCCTTGAAGGAAATGCTGAAGAGGTTGAGAAGGTAGCTGGATAAGAAGGGGTTAGAGTTGAATGCGGAAAAGTCCAAGGTTATGGTGTTCAGAACAGGAGGTAGAAGGGATAAGGGAGGGGAGTGGAAGTGGAAGGCGGTGCAGGAGGTGAAAGAGTTTGTCTACCTGGGCTTCGTGTTTCGGAGGAATGGGGGAGTGGATGGTCACATAAAAGAGAGAGTGAGGAGGGCAAATGTGGTGATAAGGCAGGTGTGGGGGTTGAAAAAGAAGTTATTCGCAGATGATTTTGGAAGGAGAATGAAATTGTTTGACTCACTAGTGCTGAGTGTGCTATTGTATGGAGTAGAGGTGTGGGGGTGGAAAGAAAGTGATGAGGTAAATAGAACGCAGGAGAGGTATGCAAAGTGGACCCTGGGGTTGACAAGGAACACGCCTAATTATGTTGTCAGGAGGAAGACGGGCAGAACGAGTGTAGGGATTATAGCGGGGAGCCGGGCGTGTAAGTAAATATGAGGAAACATTTTTGGAAAAGGGGTGAAGTAGGCTGGTTCGGGAGTGTTGGTGGGAGAAGGAGAACATGAGAGGGGGGGGGGAGATGGAGGTTGAGAGGGAAGGTCCTTAAGAACGAATGGACTGCAGATGGATGAAGTGAGAAGGATGCACGAGGAAGGGAGGAAGGTATATGAGTTCGTTAAGAAAAACGGCATGGAGAGAGAGAAGACAGAAGGGAAGAGAGAATAAGAGAGTCAAGGTTTAACGGGAACTATGTGTGGATTATGCCAAGGGCAAGAGCGCAATATTTAAGTGAGAAAGGAGAGAAAGGAAGTCAGGAGCTTATAGCGAGGATGAGGTGAGGGTGCATGGGGAGTTTCAATAGGTTCTGGCTCTCTCGAGAGAAAAGGATGTGCGAGCTGTGTGGAAAGGGGGAGGCAAGAGTGGAGCACTGGTTGGAGGAGTGCGTGGATGTGGAAAGAAGTGAGAGAAGCATAGAGGTATTGTGGCATGAAAAGGTAGAAAAAAGGGCAGTAGCATGGGTGAAGGGAGTGTTTAGTAAGATGGTGATGAAGAGAAGGAAGGAGGAAGAGGAATGGAGACGGAAAGATTGTAAATAGGAGAGAAAGTAGATATAAGGAAGATGTAAATATTGTAAATAGTAGATAAGTAGTAGGTATTAGCCGCGAAAACAGAGTTTGGCAAGCGAGGCAATACGAGAAAGTAGGGACATGCGAGCGAGGCGAAGCGAGGAAGGCAAGGCGATAAGAGCGTGCGGTCTTATAGATAAGGAATGGATGGATGTTAGTTTTTAAGGCTTAGTTTTAAGAAAGTTTTGTAAAAAATGGAATTGTAAGCAAGTCAATTTTTTAAGGCCAGCAGGCTGAAAAATAAACATTTATCTATATATGTTAGAGTGATAGGAAAAGAGTCTTACTAACGGAGGTGTAAATGAACCCTAAGTATAGGATCAACCTCACACATATTTTTTTCGGTTGACAAAAAATCCAAACTTAACCTAAAATTGTTCATACTTGTAACCTTTCGAAATTTGCGACTTATCACCGATTTTATTATTTTAAATTAGGCATTTTAGGCTGGGTGTGGAAGTCAAAGGTGTTTAATCAATTAAATAGTTGAATCATTGAAAAAATTGCAATTATTTTATTATTTTATTGAATAGCTTCTAAAAATAGAAAATAATATCTAAATACACTTATGGAAAAATAATTTTTTTCCAAGTCATAAAAAGAAATTAAGTTCCATCCCATGTAATTGGTATTATTGTTTAGCCCTCAGCGTGCAGACATCTTGTTAACTGATGTCACAGCATGAAATACCTCATCACCATTTGATCGTTGTGCCAATTATGCTACTGCGCTCGGTAATCTTGTTCAAGCACATTGTGGAAAACACAAGTACCGATCCCCCACCTTCAATAAATATGTACCTGCCCATTATCGCAATACTTGCTAGTTAACCATTGACATGCACAGATTCCTGCAATAAAACGTATAATAATTTTGTTTCAAAGACGAACCGAAAAGTTTCCGCTGTGACAACCGTATCTTTGGAAATTCCCAAGCCGAAACTTCACGTGTTTTTTTCCAACGCACCTATTAACTTCAAAGACCATGACGACTTTTAAACCCTGTGGCTGCTGTCAAATGTATTTTATCGAATAAAGTGTGCTAAGTAGACAATTCGCTAATGATTGTCAAGTATAATCTTTTTCGAGTGTTTTTTACGCGGAAATATACAATAATTTGTTCTTTATTGCTGCTTCTTTAAATGTAGAGTTAGAAAGTGACACTTCGTCGTTGTTACCCACCTCCAGGGTAAAGTCAGGTACACTTTACCCACTTATCAATTACCCTGATCGACTTTACCCTGTACCCTAGCCGACTTCATCCATAAATAATTATTACCTGCAACATTTCGTACCCCCAGTTTTTTCTGTGATTACGTCTTTTGGAAAAATGTTTGATTATTTTTTTAAAGATCTGACGAAATGAAGACTGAAACTGTATCTGTAAAAGACACACAAAATAAATTCGAAATATAATAAAAAGATTTCAGTTACATAAATTTAGGCATTTTTAAATTCTTGTAAATTAAATAAGTGCGCTGATGAACTGCGATGAACTTACTGTTCATCTCATGCATGCTTGTACCGGCTTGTAAAAAGAGTAAAGAGAAAACGACTGCTGTAAAAGCCTTCTGTCATATTTACCCTTCACGAATTTCACGAATAAGTATCAATAAAACGAAATAACCTAACTTGTTGCATGTTACTATTGCTTTATCTGGTAGGTGTCAAAGAAAATATTAACGGAAAAATTTTAAACCAGAAAAATTTATTGCATAAATTAACTATCATTCAAATAAGGAGGCTAAATAATGAAATAAACGTCCGCTAAGATACATGCAATTTTGAACAAAAACAATAAATTGGATAAATAAGGTTGCGTACGACTGTGAAAACAAGACCAGTACCTACGAATGCAAGTATTGCTTTCAAAACCTATGTTTTTAATTATTTAATCTGCTCCAAATTATACGAGTCAACAAGAACTTATCCACAATAAATTTTTCAAGTTCACTTTTAAAACACAATTTCAATCATTTAACTTTTTTTTCACGTATCTTATCTCCTCCCATTCAAAACATATAACCTGTAATTCTGCAGTTGTGGCCTCGCGCGCTATCACTTATTTCTAAATGTCCATTTTAGAATTGTGCACAATCAATATTGTGTGATTTAAATTTAAAAAAGGCAACATTTTTTGACAAACTCACACATTTAAAACGGGGCGTATGAAACATTGAAGAAAATTCGAATCAAATTCTAATAGTCGAATTTAATTCTACTTTGATGAATAGTTCATCCGGAAATGCCTTGAAAATGTATTTTTAATATTTTTTAAACACATAAAAATATATGAAAAGTACAAGGTGGGATTACATCACACGCAGCGAGTCACGTTTTTTAAATGAGAAAAAAATTCTGTTATTTTTAAAGAGTTGTATGTAAATTAACCCTACATTACTATAGGTAATTTGACACCCTCCATTATTATACCTTCGTCGTTTCGACTAACTTGTCAGGAAAACGGGGGTAACGAGAATCAAAATTGTTGTTTTAACCATAAATGTTCACTTACCGCATATTATTTAGTCTATAAATGTCAATTGACCAATATTCCACTGGAAATGAGGTCAAAACATGCAAAAGTTATAACATTTAAAAAATAGTTACGTTGCATTCGACATGGAATACAACAACCTACTAGGGTTTTTGACAAAAACCTTTGTCAAAATGACCGTATTATGTATGTATATTTAATCTCTCCCTTTTACGGGTTTGAGGGCCTCCGCTCCCTGTACATATATTTACACTTCATCCTTAGTCTATCTTATCCGCTGCTTATATTCTAATGCTTCGCCTTACATAATAACAATAATATTAATACAATTCTTCTTAAACTTCTAAAATGAGCGATCTTCCAGGACTTCCGTTTTCTCTTACCATCAAATGCATTTTCACCGATTTAAAATTTAAAATTTTTACTGGTTACTTTCCTTTAAACAGGATTACCCGTTTAGCTCTGCCCTGATCCCTTGCTTTCTCTTGATTCTTCCAGTTTTTTCATCCACATCGCTCCCTGTCCATTACCATCCAAGATCCATCTCACACACTCATCCACACTCAACTGTCCATCTTCCTCTCCTGTACACCTCTCTAACACATGTGCCCATGACTCCACTTCGTACCCACATACTCTGCACAGATTGTCCTCTTCATCCATCCAATATCTACAAGCTCTCACTCCTTCTCCCATTCTAAACCGTATCACCCTATTCCATTTGTCTTCCTTTTTCATCTTTTGCAAATATTCTGGTTCCGTCACCCCTTTGACCATCATATACCATCTATTGTACTTCGAATCCATAATCTTTCTCCATCTCTCTTCTCCTTGTCTTACTAATAGCTCTAATTCAATGTTCTGCCACTCCAGAACCCCTTCCTGTATATCACAAACACTCCTCATTTTTTTCCTTTCTTCCTCCCATTTTGAATTTCCCAAATTGCCTCTCGTCTCCTTGTTCCGAACTTCGTCCAAGCATACTTGTGCTATTCTGCCCCCCTCTCCCCTTTTCAGCTTCTCTTCAAACCTCCAGGCTCTCTTAAATTGTCTCGTTACCATTTTCTCCCTTCCTAGTTCTTCTCTCAACATGTATGCTGGGCAACTCCAACTAACCCCCATTACCCATCTCAGAAATCTCTCATGCATGCTTTCCACTTTCCTATGTTCCTTCCATCCCCAGACTTCTTTCTACCCCATAACCCAATACCGCCCATACCAACGCAACAAACAACTAGACCCTCATTTTCCAATCGTCCTTGAACCTTCTCTTTCCTATACCCCATACTTGGTCCACTACTTTGCTCGCACATTCGATTCTCTTCCTCACGTGCCCCCTTTTTCCCCCTCATGCCTCAAACCAGAAACCTAAGTAACAGAACTCCTCCACACTTTCCACTGTTTGTCCGTTCATCTTTCTCTTTCTGAAGCACATCACCTTGCTCTTCCCTACGTTCACCGTCAGTTCTTTTGCTCCTACATACTCTTCGAAAATTTTTATCATTAGGTTCATCCCCTTCTCATCGTCTGCTAATAGAGCTACGTCGTCCGCGTATGCTAGAGAGTATAGTTTGCTATTATCCAGAATCGTCCCCCCTTTCCCTTTCTCCTTTAGCTTCTCCTCTAAGTCTGCCAGCAGCATATTAAAGAGCAGCGGACTCAACGGGCACCCTTGCCTAAGACCTCTTTCTGTCCAGAAAACCTCCCCTTTTTCCCCCCTATCTTCACCCTAATCCTGGTTTCAGTAGAAATTTCCTTTATCCTCTTCACTAACCCTTCCTCTATTCCCCTCTCGTTCATTGCCTGCCATAGAACTTTTCTATGCACTGAGTCAAAAGCTACTTTAAAATCTACGAACAAGGCTACTAATTTCCCTTTTTTTCTCCCT
>CAKNXH010059658.1:1608-20400 GCA_932178445.1 Andricus quercusramuli | reverse complement strand
CGTGTGTGTGTGTGTGTGTGTGTGTGTGTGTGTGTGTGTGTGTGTGTGTGTGTGTGTGTGTGTGTGTGTGTGTGTGTGTGTGTCAAGGATGCTTAGGAAAAGTAAACGAATTTGTCATCGATTTCCCACTATATAGCGAACCAAATTTAGGTACACTAAAAACATTTTTACTTACTAAAAATTCGTAGTATGGTGAAATAAAAAGAAATGTCACATTTAGATATTTTCTTGTAATTTAGAGTCCATACACATTATTTTAATGTCAATCTTCTTTATTTATTGTTGCAATATATTGTAAATACATTTCCGATAACGTATATCATACATTTAGTTGTCAGATAGTCGAGAAAATCTATGTCATTTTAAGAAAATAGCGAAAAAGTCGATGTTATTAAACTTTCAAGGTGGATTAGGCAGAGAAAGAAATATTTTAATAGCTTCATCAGCATACAGGTATAACTCCACTTACTGCAAACTGTTTTTTTTTCTGATAACTTAGCTCATACAAAATTTTTTTTTGAACTTTAAATAAGAAAAAGTGTGTTGCTGTTAGTAATTTTTGAATATATCTGCGATACAAAACAGAAGAAATTTTTTTTAATGAATCTTCAGGGGAATTTTTTTGACTTCAAAAAAAAAGTTTGCATCCCTATAAGAACTTCGAGCGACGATCTTTATATTTTCAATTCGCCCTAATGCATTACAGTAAGGCCAAATTCATACCAGTCATGTTCATGAGTACGAAAGATACACTTCTATGCTCAGGCATCCTAAGACTAGAATGAATTTGGCTTTACGCTATATATCGAAAAGATCTACAAACAGTGCGCTATCGTTTCGTTTCCCATACAAGAGACTTACGAACAGGTTTTCAATACGCACTAGACTATCTTTATTTCGAGATGGTACTGCCATCTGCTGTCTCACAGCGGATTCAGAAGCCATTTCGAAATAACGATAGGCTAGTGCGTATTCGAAAGGTGCTGATATATTCTTTTGTATGGAAAACAAAATGATAGAGCACCGTTCGGAGAACCTCTATACAGAGTGCCCCAGACTCAAGTGTCCGGACTTATATAGCCGTATAAAAATAAAAATAATAAATCTAAAATTCCTTTTCTAGAAATCAGTTGAAGTTTTAGTTTTTTAGTTGTAAAATATTTGAACTGGACCAATCAGGAGGGCCGTATAAACAGCCGTGTGTGCGTGATCGGCATTTCAACGCAGTATTATCTAAGCGAGCGCAGAGGTGGGGTTAGCGACGTGAGAACACTACGTTGGAATCCCGTTCATGCACACACGGCTATTTATACGGCGCTCCTGATTGGACCAGCTTAAATATTTTATAACTCGAAAACTAAAACTTCAACTGATTCTTGGAAAAGGAATTTTAGTTTTATTTTTTTTAGTTTTTATACGGCAATATGAGTCCGGAAACTTGAGTCTGGGACACCCTGTATATATATAATCAGCTACATGAAAGTAATTGGCAATGAAGCGCACAAGCACAGACTATTTTACCAATTTTAACCAAATGTTTAATCTTGAGAGAGATAGAGAGTGAAAATGAGAGAGAATGGTGCGCACTAATAATGAGCAAATAAATAAAATAAGATTTCTTGGACCTTCGATATTCCGATTAATGTAAAAAGAATGATATTGTAAAGTTATGCTTTGAAAGCAGTAAAGTTTTTCTTTCTTGACATATAAAGGTGAAATCAACTTATTGCTATTCAATCAAGTTTAGTCTCGAGGACTGCGAGAAAACCAGCACATAAACTGATTGTGTACAGTATACAAGAGTATATTAATAATATCAACGGTTATACATATATTTGTTTTAAAAAAAGTATACGTCAAGGATGGTTTCAAATTAGTGACAGGTGAGCGAGAATGTATCTGCGAAAACAATATACTATATGAAAAATTTGTTGTAATATGCGATCCTACTGATTCGAGAACGTTTTTGCTGTATCGGTGTATGTATGCGACATCATACATCGGGTGTGTAAATTATTTAAAAAATTTATTAGTGATATTACTGAAAGCTTCCAGAGTTCAGTATAAACGAAGAAATGTTTAATTAACCCAAGAAATTGAAGCAATTTTCGATCAAAATAAAGTGTATGTATAGTAAATTAGTTATTTAAGGTTACAGATTGGATTTTTCGTCATTTTATTTCGTGCTCCATAATAGCATAAACTGTAGGCTGCACGGGAAAATGCGCTGTGTAAAGATCTCAACCTGCAAGTTTATCCCTTAACAATCGGTACAGTTAAATAATTGACGCAGAACGCCAGAACATAATATATACACTGAAAAAAAGGATTAGTTGTACCAAGTGTATTTGACTTGGCTGAAGTAAGTGAAAGTCCTGATTGTTTTCGAAGAATTATTTTTTTGAAGCAAATAAATATATGCACTTTAAATGAAAAAAAGAATTTCTTTCAGCCAGACAAATGTTGATAGGATTAAGATTGTTTGATTCAAAAATACGACCTATTGGTCGGAGGGAAATATTTCTTTAAATCAAAGAATCGCCAACGGCGATACCACGCTGAAAACACCAGTTTTCGTAAGATCACTAAAGTTAAGCAGTGTTTGGCGCGGTTAGTACTTGGATGGGTGACCGTTCGGGAATACTGCGTGCTGTTGACCCGTCGTGGGTGTGGTGAGCACACACTGGTAGTACTAGTAATAAATTATCCACCTAGAAACACTACCCGAATCGGGTAGTGTCACGCCGAAAGGGAAATGACTTAATGGTATAAAAAAAAAAGAAATATTAATTGAAGACAAAAATATACATTTAAAACCAAAATATATGACTCATTGTTCCAAATGAATGTACCATGAATGGAAATGAGTATTTCTTTGAACTCAGAATATGTGAATTGATGAAAAGAAATATATTTTAAAGTCAAGCAAATATTTTATAGGCTCAAAAAAATATTTCTTCGCCTCAATTTTTTGTGTATTTGAAACAAAAAAATATCCCACTGTTTCAAAAAAATATTTCTTAGGCCTAAACCATGCGCGAATGCAATAAAGTAGTTCGTACTTCAACTGCAGTTCACATTTTCGGATTTTTTCAGCTTAAATCATAATTAACATTGTTATTATTATACATATTTAATTTAAACAACTCACATCATTTAAAATCTTGATGAAACTGAATCAGAAAAATTCGATGAAAAATCCACCTTCAGCAGGAATCGAACTTGGATCTGTCGAGTGTAAATTCCACAGCGATGACCACGACGCAGTCGCAACATGGAAATTCTAAGGCGCATGCCGTATTTAACCCTCACCATAAATGCCAAAGAAATATTTTTTCAAATCAAAAACATGCATATTGAATTTAACAACATACTTTTTTGATCTAAATAAGTATTCAGTTAAAACAAATTATGCCAAATTATTAAATGTTTAATTTAAAGAAATAAATACTCCGTTGGAATAAATTTTTATTTGTTATGAATAATTTAATTCTATTAAGCAAATGAAATATTTCCTTCAACTGAAGAAATAAATATTTATGTAAACACAATATCTTGTTCATCTAAATAAATGCTTTATTGTTATAAATGAATGAAGTCTTTGTATAAAATAAATATATTTGTAATTTAGTTAATATTATTTTTAATTAAATAATAATTTCTTTGATTTAAATAAACTTGAAGACTTGATTCAAGTATGCACAATTAATTGATTCAAATGCGTCCGAATCAATTCAAAGAATCGAACTCATTGAATCAAATAAATATTTCTTTGAACGCTCAATCAGATTTCAACGAATCTAGACCTTTTGGATCAAGGAAATGGTTTTCTTGAATGTAAGAAATATTTGCTAAGAAATAGGCTTTAAGTAAATGCATTTTCTTGGTTTCAAAAATTCTTTGCTTCAGTGTGTGTTTACTGGTTAGAAGTAACAATTTCAGAAAGTATGCCCTTGTAGGTTACACGACCTTGTAATGACTATAAGCGTCTATTTATACTCCTGTTTCCTGAACAAAAAAGTGTAAAGAAAAGGAATGTTGGAAGTTCCTACCAGGTTCCCCAAGCTGCATTGCATGAGAAGGACATAGAAGGAGGTAGACAAATTTGTCGACATTCTGTTTTGATCAGTTTCAAGTAATTTAGGACATCATTTATTGATAAATCTTAAGAATGTGTAAAAAAAATGCCTCCTTACGCCCGTAAAATTTAATTTTTGGATTATGAGAATGACAACTGGATAAAGACCATTTAGTTTTTCCTCCCCCAAACAAAGAAATTTTTTTCCGTGTTTTTTTGTCCTTGAAACAATGTAAATAAATACTATAACATCGTAGAAATAGCTACTTGTGATTTCTTACGAGTGTTGATTTCCCAGCATGAGCTGGAAGCTCGAAGCACGAGTCGAAAGTTAGATTCGTGCAAAAAGTTGAAAGCTAATGCTGAAATCACACGAGCTAGCAATTAATTACACTGTTCAACATTTCCCACAAGATTTACCACCGGCCTTCATTGGGGTATACTAGGGTTTTTGGGGTCTCTGATTTCGAATCCGAGGTCGGTGAACCTCTACCACGCCTGGTTCAAGGTTATTCTAATGTCAAAGTGAGGAAAACTGGCTAAATAAATCTGAAAAAATATGTATACGTTTTTGGGGTCGTTGAGTCAGAATCTGGGGTTTGCTTAACCCTGTGAGGTCCTTTCGAGGTCAAATCATGGTCATGCTGAGACGAAACAGTGCGAAAAATTTGAGAAAAATTCTATATAGGTTTTGGGGGTTGCCGAGTTCGAATCTGGGGTTCGCTTAAACCTTTGAGGTCACCCAAAGGTGATTTCAAGGTCACGTCAAGGTCATACTGAGACGAAAGTGTTAGAAAAATGTGAGAAAAATCCTATATAGGATTTGGGTGTCGCCGAGTCCGAATCCGGGGTTCGCTTAACCCTGTGAGGTCACCAAGAGGTCAATTCAAGGTCACGTCAAGTTCATACTGAGATGAAACGGTCAGAAAAATCCTATATGGAGTTTTGGAGTCGCTGAGTCCGAATCTAGGGATTTCTCAACCCTGTGAGGTCACCTGGAGGTTATTTGAAGGTCATGTCAAGGTCATACTGAGACGAAATTGTTAGGAAAATCTAAAAAAAAAAATTATAAGACTACTGCTGGAATCTAAAGAGAGACACATGTGAAACACATGAAAGAAAAGCAATGAGAATAATAAAGGCTATATCCCGGATGCCTAATTCTAGGGACATGCAAAGGAATAAGAAACTTGAAGTCCCAATTTAAGATTAAATACGGCAGTTCAGTTTATTGCAAAACAAACTAAAATAGCAACTTCGATACATTTCGCGCACTTGCGCCTGAGGTACATTTTTTTAAGAAACAAAAACTCTAACGCGACTCCTCGCCCTTTCTTAACTAACTAACTAACGTGCAATTCGCACCTTCTCGCATTTTTATCCCTGCCCTCTCCCTGATCTCTCGTGACTACTTCTCTCCGCGCAAGCGCTCTTACCACTTCCGAGTTCTAGACTATTCTAGTGATTTCTCACTTCCGGCACACACATGTAACATCCATACATACACATACATCAGAAAGGTTTCTGGAAAATTCTATAGCCTGTAACAGTCGGCCATCCTACAATGAGTTTGTCCTCAAACTTATAAGTTACTTTTTAAGGTTAAAAAAAAAATAAACGAAAACACCCTTTTCCTAAGGATCGATGAAGATAAGGTTTTATAATCTCGAAACACGAAATCATCAAAATTTTTAATATAATTCAAAATCCTTCAAATAGTTAGGAACCTTGGTATTTCGTTTATTTCTTGGTTCCATGCTAACATTCGGCGCGTTTTTAAATTCGGTTGACAATGGGTTCTTGCGCTCTTTTTCGGTTACATTTTTCCTATTTGTTTCGTCGTCGCTTACATCCTCAGAGTCGGTAATACAGTCGCTGTCTTCAGTTTTATAATTCGCATTCCAGATTTTTAACTGGCTAACGTGTGCGGTTGTTGAAGATCGTTTCGCGCCCTGATTTCTTAAACTTGTAACCGCTTAAGTGTCGTTAGTTGAAACCTTTGTGATGACCAAAGGCCCTTTAAATTTTTACTGGAGCTTTGTCGACTCGCCTGTCGCAACCGGGTTACATTGCATAAATACAATATCGCCAACATTGTATGAGACGTTCTTTAAACGCGTTGCGTCGTAACGCTTCCTATATTTTTGCTGTTCGTATTCGACATGATTTCTAATCTCATTTTTCAGTTCCCAAGGAACGCGGTACGTTTCGCTATTTTCTGTTGGACAACGCGTTATGGCCTCGCGAAGCCGTGGAATGTACCCATACAGCGCTTCGAAAGGCGAAAGACCGGTCGATTTCAAAATTGCTGTATTTAAATCCCGTTGAAGACATGGAAGAATCGTATCCCATTTTCCAGCTTCCGAGCAACCCAAGCTCGCACGTAACGCAGGTAAAATTGTTCCGGTCAGGCGCTCTATAAGCCCACTGGCTTGTGGGTGACGGCTAGAGTGTAATGCATGCTTGATTATTCCATGTTCTTTTGTAAATATTTCAAAAGCTTGGGACGTAAAGCACGTCCTCCTATCGGTTACGGTTCTAGCAGGCGCCCCAAACCTTCCGACGAATTTTTCCAATCTCGTAACAGTGCTTTTAGCGCTCGTATTTCGGACAGCTTCGATTACAGAAAATTTGGTCAAATTGTCAATTATTCCGATAATATACTTATTTTTACGAGGAGTTTCTACAAACGGACCTAAGTGGTCAACATGGACGGTCTCGAAAGGACGTTTACCCGGAGGAATTGGATGTAATTCGCCTTCTTGTTTTCCGGGCTTCCCTTTAGCAAGTATACATTCGATACAAGATTTAATATGAATTTTAATGTAATTTTTCATCCGCGGAAAATAATAAAATTCTATTACGCCAGCTACCGTCCTTTCAACTCCACCATGAACTCGTAGATCATGATTACGTATTACGACAGTTTTCCGCATTGCGCATGGTACTACGTACAATTCTCTTGTTGTACCATTTTCCTTTTCGACGCGAAACAACATTCCATCTCGTAACAAAAATTCTTTAACTTCTCCCCTTTCTGCTCTGGTACGCTCATTTTCGCTTTTACTTAAAATCTTAATCTTCTTAAGAACATCAGGATCGGATCGCTGAAACATGAGCAACTCATCTTCGCGCGTTTGAATTAGAAATACGGTATTGTCGTCAATTACATCATCTGGAGCACCAACGGGTGCTCGGGACAACGCGTCCACGTGAGCTTGGCAGTCAGTGACTATATTAAATTTTATTCCGATTAAAAATTGTCTTAAACGCATTACTAACCATACTATCGCCATTAATTCGAGTTTGCTCGAGTGATACGCTGCCTCGGCGTCCGAAGTTCTTCGACTGACAGCGTACACTAGCCGTAAGTCATTATTGTTGCTTTGCAAAAGCATTCCACTAATTCCACGTGAGGATGCGTCCGTGTGAAGCTCCGTAATTATGGCTGACGGACTATAAATCATCAAAATCGGTTGATGGGTTAACCTTTCCTTTAGCTCAATAAAACTTTTGTTTTGCTCTTCTCTCCAGATAAAATTGTTGGCATTTTTGGCATTATTACACCTTTTTATCAAAATTGTTAGTGGAGCAGAAATTTTTGCGAAGCCCGGCACGAATCTTCGGAAAAAGCTCGCAAGACCGAGAAAAGATCTTACCTCATGGACGTTTTTTGGTTGTTTATAATTTTTAATCGCTTCTGTTTTGGCATCGCTAGGTTGGACTCCATCTTTTTCTAGCCTAAATCCGAGAAATTCGACTGATCTCATGCTAAAACGACACTTAGCGAGATTTAAAGTAAGTCCGGCTTCTTTCAACAAGTCGAGGATGATCAGTAATTTTCGGATTAAATCTTCCCACGATCTAGCTGGAATGCACGTATCATCAAAAAAATTAAAGGCAATTTCGCCATGTGCTCCCCTAACACCTTTTTCATTAACTTAGCAAAAAAGAATGGTGCATTTGTCAAGCCAAAATCAACCCTCTCAAATTGCCCTGTCTGATACTCTGTAATGAACGCGGTCTTGATTTTGGCATCTTCTGATAGCGGAATTTGCAAAAAGCAGCTCGCTAGATCTAGTGTAATGAAGAATTCTGCTTCCGACAAGTATTCTAGCGAATCGTCAAAATTTGGCATTGGATAATTAACTTTGACAGTTTTCGCGTTCAGTGCTCGATAGTCAACTACCATTCTACCCGTTCCATCTTTTTTTCGTACAAGAAAGGCAGGACTTGCAAACAGTGACGTCGTCTCGGTGACGATTCCGACACGTTTATATTCGGTTACAATTTTGTCAAGCTCCTCCCTATCCTTCGCGCTCATTTTATATGGTTTTGCTGTGACTGGTTCACTTCCGGGTTTCAATTCTATATCCATCATGACTTTATCAGTGCGACCTAGCTCATCTAATGTTTTTGCAATACAACACCGATTATCATTTAAAATGTCAAGCAGTTCTTGCTTCTGCTCAGACGTGACATCACTCCCGACGATTATGTCTTTTTCAGTAATCGGTTCTACTCGAGGTTCGGTTTCGTTAACGGGTTCGATACTAAGTATCGCCTCACCCACGGATTGACCCTTCTCTAATACCTCTCGTTCCTGTCCGAAATTCGCGTACGGTACATATACTTCTCGGTTATTAAACACTATTGACAAAATTGATTGAATTTGGTTCGACATGATATTTTTATTCACTTCGGGCTTACACACTTCCTGTTCGATTTCTGGTGATAAGTCGAATGGGAATTTCTCGATATCGTGGAATTCTAATACTTTTCCTACTCGTAACAGTGCTTTTAGCGCTCGTATTTCGGACAGCTTCGATTACAGAAAATTTGGTCAAATTGTCAATTATTCCGATAATATACTTATTTTTACGAGGAGTTTCTACAAACGGACCTAAGTGGACAACATGGACAATATTGGTCAAAAAATGGTCAATATTACCCAGATAACAAAATGCTTGCAAAATGATGGCGTAATCGCACGCATATATGCGGATCGATCCGCACATATGCGTGCGAATACGCACGCATATGTGTCATCAATTGAGGTTCATATCGCACGCATGTTATGATCATCATGACGTGCGTGCGATATCGCATGCACATTGTGATTTTTCATTAGAAATAATAGAATCATGAATAATAATAAATAATAATAAGAGAATAATAAAATATTCATATAAATATAAAATTATTTATATTTATATAAATATTTTATTATTAAGTAAGAAAAGAAGATCAAATAATTTTTTTTTAAATTTTAATCAGAGAACTAATAACAAAAAGTGATTGCATTTTCGAAAAGTTGGTCGATCATTCTTTAAACAAGATTTTTCAATAAATACAGTATTTATAAACAAATTTTTTTGTAAAATATGTTTTGGAAAGTTTGAACCAAGACAAGTCGACTTTTTTCCGCTTACACTATTTTTTTGTAGAATTCATCGTTCTCAAATTATTATAGTGCTATGAACAATTATATTTGCATTAAAATTGACATATTTCCAAAGAGATATCTCAGCACTTATCTGACTTAAAATATCCGAAAAAAGGCAAATTGATTTTCAAGACACGTACTGAAAAAGAAAAAAAAATTCCGATCGAAATAAAACTTTTGTTCATGAACAAGTTTAAACCCCGGTATTTTTAACAACAATATATAAATATTGCACGAATAGTTGTTAAAAACCTTTTTCTTAAATTTGTAGATTAATAAGTTTTATTTCGATCGAATTTTTTTTTCTTTCTGGGTATGTGTTTTGAAAATCAATTTGCCTTTTCTCAATTTTTTTACTGATATATCTATCTGCAAATATGTAAGTTTTAGTACAAACAGAATTGTTTATAACGCTAAAACTTGAGAATGGTTAATTGTACAAAATAAGTGTAAACGGAAAAAAGTCTTGCCTTGGTACAAGCTTTCCAAAACGTATTTGTAAGTTTTTTCTTCTTAATAAATGCTGTATTTGTTTTAAAAAACTTATTCAAACAATGAACGAACAACAAACATAGAATGCTAATTAAAAGGCGAACTCCTTTCTTGTAATGCAGCTTAGATTGTCAACATGTCAGCTGGTGTTGTGCACGGGTGGGGGAAACGTTCAACTTCGTTGGTCAAACAGCCTCCGATCTGCCACCATTTGACTACCTATTCATTTTGTTGAGCGCGCGCTACATTCAAATTCGTAAACGCACTTAGTAATATATCCTTATCACATTCTAATAATATACAAATCTTCTTTATACTTATGTATGTATTACATAATATAATATTATGATATAATAATTACTCATTACTACATAATAATAGAAGTTCAGATTCCATTTAATTAATACTTTTGAGCTTTCATGTGCCCATATGAAAGTTCTCAAAAAGGGTCTTGTAGCCTATTAATAGGTTCATTAAGTATTATTTAAAATATTGAAAAAACTATTTTCTGAATTGAGACAAAATTTTTTAAAGAAACAGTTATTTGTGAAACAAGTGCGTATTACACGCTATTTTTTGCAACGCCCGTCCGAAAAACTTGTTAGGAGGTGGTAACGAAAAATACTAATTTTATATTGCATAGAGTGGAGCAGACATTTTTTTGGAAAAAAAATATAAAAAAATTTGTTGACAAAAAATTTTCTTTTAAATTTTTTTGAAGAAAAATGTTCTGAAAAAAAATGTTGTGCAAAAAAATGTTTTAAACAAAATTTTGTGGAAATAAATTTAAAAAAAAAAATCTTGTGAAAAAAAATGTTTGAAAAAAAATTTTGTGAACAAAATTTTTTGAAACACAAATTTTGAAAAAAAATGTGAAAAAAAATTTGTGAACAAAAAAATTTGTTGGAAAAAAAATTATTAAAAAAAAATGTTGGCGTTTCTACTCTTTTGCCAGGGGGGGGGGGGGGGGCCACGAAACCCTGAATAATCAATAATATATACTATTAATATTGTTTTCTGTATGATGCCTTCACACGTGCGTTGTATTTTGCACGCATTTCGTGAAGGCATATAAGATAGCGAAATGCGTGTCATAACGCTCGCAGCTACGTGACTATCATCCCGTGATGGCGAAATGAACCCTCTCACGCACGCACAGCATGATAATCACACAATGCGGGTGATGTGAGACGCACGATTGTTATCTGGGATAGTACTGGACAGCTAGCTACGGCCGTCAGAAGTGGAATAGGGAACAGAAAGAGAGGGAAAATCGAGAAAGTTGACCTGTCTTTTTCTAAGGATGATGTTTGGTTGCACTCATCTTCTATCTGCTTTTATAGAAAAGGATCAATCCACCAATCGCCATCCTTAGCAAAGGACAGGTGAACTTTCTCGATTTCCCCTCTCTTTCTATTCCTTGTTGCACTTCCGATGGCCGTAGCTAGCGATCTAGTACTATATGTCGATGTAGTGAACTAATGTTGACCGGATTTCGAATTCCCTTGGCGTTTACGACAATTCGCTCTGAGCTCGATGGGGTGCTCAACCATTTTCTGCATTTTCATTTTCGTGACATATGAATGTGGCTTAAAAATCAAATATGGAGTTTTAAATCCCCAAACTAACGCGCAGTAGCGCCGTGCACCAACAAACGCGTTACGGTCGTCAAAACAAACGAAAACCGGCAAGTATTGAGATCAGTAAACGTGATTAATTAAAAGATTAGCAATTTTAATGAACAAAAAAGGACAATGAGTATAATCGGCGTAATAACAGATCGTAATGGTCGACCTGTGCGTTCTGAAAAGGCCTATTACTGCCAAGTTGATTTAGGAAATGGTAAGTATATAATTTTACCGTTTTCATAACATCACTTATAATTTTAACATGCTTGACAATGTTTTATATGTTACAGGGAAAATTGTAAATCAATTTGTGGACTCATCATTTTTGACGCATGACGTTACGAAAACAGGTACGGAACAAGACGTTCATCAAACACTTTTCAAAGAACCTTCGAGTCTTTGATTTCATATTTCAAGTGTTCGATGGATCCTTGAAATACAATTTCTTAATCAAAAGGTCTTAGACGTTCATCAAACACTTTTCAAAGAACCTTCGAGTCTTTGATTTCATATTTCAAGTGTTTGATGGATCCTTGAAATACAATTTCTTAATCAAAAGGTCTTAGACGTTCATCGAACACTTTTCAAAGAACCTCTGAGTCTTCGATTTCATATTTCAAGTGTTCGATTGATCCTTGAAATACAATTTCTTAATAAAAAGGTCTTAGACGTTCATCGAACACTTTTCAAAGAACCTTCGAGTCTTTGATTTCATATATCAAGTGTTCGATTGATCCTTGAAATACAATTTCTTAATCAAAAGGTCTTAGACGTTCATCGAACACTTTTCAAAGAACCTTTGAGTCTTTGATTTCATGATTGATCCTTGAAATAAAATTTCTTAATCAAAAGGTCTTAGACGTTCATCGAACACTTTTCAAAGAACCTTCGAGTCTTTGATTTCATATTTCAAGTGTTCGATTGATCCTTGAAATACAATTTCTTAATGAAAAGGTCTTAGACGTTCATCGAACACTCTTCAAAGAACCTTTGAGTCTTCGATTTCATATTTCAAGTATTCGATTGATCCTTGAAATACAATTTCTTAATAAAAGGTCTTAGACGTTCATCAAACACTTTTCAAAGAACCTTTGAGTCTTTCATTTCAAATGACCAAATGATTCCATTAATAAAAAGATGGCTATAAGTAATGAAGTCAATTTTGTATTTACAGCTGAAGCAGCAATACAAGATGATAATCACGAAATACAAGTTGAAGGTATGTGGTATGAACCTTATTTATTTCAATTTTAAAGGACAATTGTTTATACAGTTTTTATAACTTCACTTGTAATTGAAAAAGATTTCTACAACGATTTGGTATAAACTTATGAACCAAGTTATGAAACTTTCAGTTGAATTTCAGTAGGTCTTTAAAATATATAATAATTTTTTTAATAATATTTTTTATTAGTGAAATACACACGCAATAATGTTAAAAGTCGGGAATAAAGAAAAGGAAATCCAAGATTTATTTATATGGTGTATGTATTTACATTTATATTAATCGAAATGAGGAATGAGTAATAAAGTAACTTTTGTATTTACAGCTGAAGCAGCTGTACAAGATGATAATAGCAAAACACAGATTGAAGGTATTCAATATGAACATGAATTATAATTTCTATGGACAATTGTTATTATAATTCGTTTATTGGCTTCGTACGACTAACTCTAAATTTTATGTTACTTCAAATTGCATTGACATTTACAGTTTAGTTTGCATCTTATTTTTTTAAGACGTTACACAGAGTAAATTAGATTTCCTCAGTTTACTTAAGAAATAATATAATTACACATTTTTTATCTCTGTATATGTACTTCTTTTAGAAATAGAAACGTAGCGTTTGTTGTGATTATTAATGATTTAAAATTTTCTTGGCTGTTTTAGTTGAATGCTTTATATATTTAAAAAAATCATTCACCGTCAACTGGTCGGCGCGGCCCCTTCTTACCCTACTTAATTCTAAAATATTAAGAAAATAGAAATTTAAATAATGATTTGAATTATAGTGATCGTTTTTTTTTTCTTATAGGTGCCGAAAAAGACACTCTGCCTCTGGGTCACAGCCTGAATAGTTCACAGATGCAAGGTATAGTATGCTTGTTTGCAAAATTTTAAATAAATTGTTATCTTTATAACAATAATTCACAATTATGCATCAATTATTAAATTTAAAATGATGTCAAATATTATAATGATATTCTTTTTCACAGAACCAGAATTGCATTGGAATGACGACATGATCAAGCTTCTCATTGCGTCTTACAAAGAAGTTAATGATGACAAAAAGCTTGGAAAGCTTTTACAAAGACAGATTTGGTGCAAAATAGCTGATAAAATCAATGGCAAAGGACATAATGTCACTGGACCTCAATGCGATAACAAATGGAAAGGGTTGATAAAGATCTACAAGAAAAACAAAGATGCAATAAACAGAACTGGCGAATCTCCACGATTTTGGAAACACTTTGATATGATGGATGAAGTTATGCGTGATAAACCTGCAATTGCACCATTAGCCATAGCTTCAAATTTAAAAGGCTATGAGGAACGAGAACGCAAAAAACCAAACGAGCAACATAATGTTAAAATCGCGAAGAAGCAGTATCTGGGAAAACAGAAAGAGAACGTGCAGGATGCCAATCAGGCATTAGAAAATTCTCAGTCTATTGACGATGAGTCTAGTGCAATAGAAGAAAGAAAGGAGTACAGAAAAAGAAAATCTGAGCCAAAACGTATGCGCATTATGATGGAGGAAAAATTAGATATGCAGCGTTCCTTACAAGAAAGGTTCGTAAACAGCGTTGAGGAATACGTTCGTTTCATAAAAACTGAAAAAGGGGGAAAATAAAGATATAAAAATACTGACATTTAGATTGCAGTTCCGTTTCCAAGGTTGTAGTTCCGTTTCGCGAATACTGCAATTTTATTTATTCGTTTGTAATTTTATTTGACTTGTCTGAAATTTTGATTTAGTTTGTCTGAATTTTTTTACGTTTGTTCAACGTTACGCTTATGTTCTTGGTCCCTGTTTCAAGTTCAAATTTCAAGAAGATGAAATTGCCAAAAATACTGACATTTAGATTGTAGTTCCGTTTCCATGATTGTAGTTCCGTTTTGCGAATACTGCAACGTCATTTATTCGTTTGCAATTTTATTTTATTTGTCTGAAATTTTGTTGTAGTTTTTCTGAATTTTTTAACGTTTGTTCAACGTTACGCTTATGTTCTTGATCCCTGTTTCAAGTTCAAATTTCAAGAATAGGAAATTGCCAAAAATACTGACATTTAGATTGTAGTTCCGTTTCCATGATTGTAGTTCCGTTTCGCGAATACTGCAACGTCATTTATTCGTTTGCAATTTTATTTTATTTTTCTGAAATTTTCTTTTAGTTTGTCTGCATTTTTTAACGTTTGTTCAACGTTACGCTTACGTTCTTGATCCCTGTTTCAAGTTCAAATTTCAAGAAAATGAAATTGCCAAAAATACTGACATTTAGATTGTAGTTTCGTTTCGAAGATTGTAGTTCCGTTTCGAAGATTGTAGTTCCGTTTCAAGGATTGTAGTTCTGTTTCGAGAATACGGCAAATTTATGTGTTTGCAATTTTATTCTATGTGTCTGAAAATTTTGTTTAAGTTTGTTCGAAGTTAGGTTTATGTTCTTGTTCCTATTGGGATCCGCTGCGCTGCAATACACCATCTATTCTTTCAATGCGGCAAAAATGTGAACTCGCGAAACCAGGTAGAATTTTTAAGATGCATTTTCATTTGTGCTTAAAAACAATTTTGTTATTGTTTTGCGTAGTTTAAATCGAATAGTGATTGAAAACAATGAACATTTATCAGAAACTAAGTGTTACATGTGGAATTTTCATCGAATACGGTGAAAAAACACGTTTTATGTTGAAAAAATTATTGTCAAAAAAACAATTATTGTAGTTTCTTATATAAGTTTCAACACATTATAAGCTTTAATTAACTAATTAACTCAAAATTAACTTTAAATGAATTTTTATCAATTTACACATGAAATATTTACTATCTAAAAAATTCTAACCTAAAAATGAGGTTAGAATTCGTATTTCATTTCTGAACGTCAATAATTCATATTATTTGTATATTTTGAATGAATTTTTTGCTATAAGCATGAATTAAAATTCATTATAGCTTATAGTGTGTTGAAACTCACTTGACATAGTAAAATAATTGTTTTCTTGGCAAAAACAGTTTTAACCGGAACTGTGTCCTTTCACTAAATATGATGAAAACTCCATTTGAAACACTTAGTTTCCAATAAATCTTTATTTTAGGTATTCACTAATTGTTTGAAACTAGTCAAAACAACGGTAAAATTGTTTTTAAGCACAAATGAAAATGCAACTTAAAAATGCTACCTGGTTTCGCGAGTTCACGACAGTAGCGCACCCAAGACTTCCGATCCCAATAGTTCAAGATACATTTTTTCTCTTTGGAAAATCTATATAAGAAAGAACATTTTAGAGATGAAGAAATATATAAGCATACCCTGCTCTTTTAGGCGTAATGTTCTGCCAGCAAAATGATAACATTGTCATTTAAGGTTGAAAACTAGATACAAAACCCTTTATAAATAATGCACCAATTTTGTAAAAAAATAGAAATATGGCGCCGTTTATACTATCCTAGCCTGTCTATTAGGCTCGTACAAAAAATTTATATTTGCGCATTTGAAGCCCTGTTAAAATTTAAGTCAGAAGTAAGGTATACTTAGATATTTCATTGAAAGAAAACGATATTAGTCAGCTCGATAAGTACTTTAAGTACAAGCTGTGAATATTTATAGTACACGCTGTGAATAATTTAATTATCATTAAGAACGTGATATTAGATTTGCAGTATTACATTAAGTACAAACTAGTTTTGCATTTATAAGAAGTTTTAAATGTTTGAATATAAAAGCTGTACTTGGTAAGTGTTGTTATAAAATAAACTGCTTTTTATCAGAAGTCATACATGCATCAATTTTTTACAGTGATGAATCATATTTCAGAATTTCTATTTTTGCTAAAAAATACATTACTTTTTTGTGATACTTATTATGAAAAGAGTTTTGATTTTAAATATTATAACAGTTTATTATGGTTGTATACAGAGATTAAAAAAATAATTTAGATGAATTTTATTTGTTTCTTTCCATTACATATTTCTTCTTTGCTCCATTAATAATGCAGAAAGTACATCGCGTTTGTCTCTAGCTGCAACGAAATCTCTTCCATGCTGTTGCTCACCGATATTATCATTGCCAACATCATCAATTCCTTCAACGAGAATGTCATCCTCCAAGTCAATGCATATATTATGCAGAACACAACATGCCAAAATTATTAAAGGGGCATATTCAATATACTGTACATACAAAAACTTTAACCGTCGGAAGCGACCTTTTAATAATGCGAATGTATTTTCAATAACAACACGAGTTTTAGAGTGAACTGTGTTGTAATTTCTTTCAGTTTCCGTGAGGTGACCGTTATCGCGGTAGGTAGGTAATAAATTGTATTGCAGAGGTTAGGCAGAATCCCCTAATATGTGTCTCTCCCCTGGACAGTATCGGTCAGGATCATTTTCGATCGCTTCTTTTATGTGGCTCATGTCCCACACACGTGCATCATGCACGCTTCCGCAAACTCCAGTGAAAACATCAACAAATTTTTTGTTCGCAGTACATGTTCCTTGGAGTATCACAGAATGAAAATGTTTACGATTGACATAAGCATATTCGTCTTTGGAAGGAGCATTTACTTCTATATGAGTTCCGTCTACTGCTGCTACAACACCCGGAAATCCTGCTAATTCTGCAAAATCCTGTTCTACTGTAACAAATTCTGGACCCACGGGCCATCTTATATAAGTATGAGCTTGCTCATTTAGAACTCGTCCAACAGTCATAGCAGTTCTCCATGCAGTGTCCTTTGAGACACCAAATCTATCTGCTACTGATCTAAAATAAAAATAAACATTTTGTAACAATGGGAATTTTCATATTCAGCGCGAGTTTTAATTTAAAAATTAAATTATTTAAAATAGAAGTCTTCTGCGTATAGAAACAATATTTCTCCAGATAGCAAAACAAATTTGGTGAAGACTTCCTGAAACTGGCAATGCAAGGTTCATTCAACCAATAAAATGTCCGCTTGTCAGGGAATATTGCACGGCAATGTTCAGGACAGCTTAGAAAATGTATTTAACTGAATTCGATGCGCAGTAGTATTTTATGGCACCAACGTCTGTATAGTAGTTTGTTTGCCCCTCTTAGAATACGGCGAGACATACGTACCATGACTAGCTTCCAAACGAAATTTAGAATTTTTTTCTAAATATGGAAAATAATCCTGATACGTATATCCCCAGGTCTTCCTGGAGAACCAAAAATACTTCTGCGCACTCGTAGGTGCTACGGAATACTACTGCGTATCAAATTAGGATACATAAATATTCCATACTATCCTCAACATTGCCGTACAATATTCCCTACCAAGCGGACATTTTCTTGGTTGAACGAAGTTGCCTAAACCTTTCATGCAATATTCCAAACCTTGCATTGCCAGTTTCAGGAAATGTTCACCGGATTTTTTGTTCTATCTGGGTCACCTAATATTTCTCAAATTTTAGTTATTTCAACTGTTCAAAATTTTACCCTACTGAAAAAGCCTACATAGTAACCTACATGGGAAACCACATGGGAACCCATGTGGGAAACCATATGGGATCCTATATGATATTCCTGTCTCAATTTACGATATGGGATAGGATGGGGAATGACAAGTGGAATCATATAGGATCTCACATGGGTACCCACATAGAAACCTATGACTTGCCCAATACGAAATCCCATGTTATTTCCTGTGGCAATTCTCCCCACTTGAAATCCCATCTGATTTCCGCTGACAATTCTTCCCACTTCAAATCCCCTCATATACTGAATTCCTATAATGTTTTACTAGGTTAAATTCGTACGTGAATTTCCTAACTGAAAATCCTGATCGAATTCCCCATACACATTCACCACTCGTAAAACCATTTGAAAATCCTACTGGGATCCCTTTTCGATATTTCCCGTATAATAATCCTCGTGGGATCCCTAGAAAAAATTTCCGACATCACC
>CAKNXH010059657.1:71824-99210 GCA_932178445.1 Andricus quercusramuli | reverse complement strand
ATTTTTTAGGCAATTTATTGCTGTTTATAACTATTTTCTCTTATAGTAACGCTAGAAAGTTCCACATCCTCTCACGTTTATGTATTATTCGTTCATAACTAAAGCTCCAAAGCAAAGTTAAAAATTTCAGAAAAAAACCGAAAATTTCTAGCAATTATTTAAGAGAAGATAGTTATAAATAATAGTTGAAAACATTATGTTTTTTCACTCGCATTAATTATAACCCCACTAAGTAAAAAGTCAACAAAAAGATTTGTGAATATATTTTTCTGAAATAAAACAGATATTTGAAATCTTCTTCAAATTTTCTCTAAGAGAAAATAGTTATAAAAATCATAATAAGTCGCCACATTCTAACACTAATCTGAGAAAACATTTCAAAAAATGAAAAATAAATATTGTAAAAGAGTTATTTAAACATCTAATTATAAACAAAAAGTTACGCTTTATGTATTAGAAACCATGTGGTTTTCAGAAATCGGCAAACCGGGTGCGATATGCATGAATATTCGTAGAAACAATTTCCCTATGCATTATGGTACTACGTGACACCCTTGATTTGATAAATACCATATTCCTGATTATTCATGAAATTGTAGATCTAGAAAACAAAACAGTTTTCCGAAAATTTCGAATTTATCGGTCTATTTATGAAAAAAGGTTATCGCTAATAACTTGAAAATTTTGGCTTGTAGGGGAGCGTACATTTATAACAAATACATTGTTTACAAGGCTATGGATAACTAATGGCTGTTCGTACGATAAAATATCACGAGAGTGAAAATTTCCACCCTCTCCCCAATTATCCGAAAAAAGCTTGCCACAATATTCCGCCACAAACACATTAGTACTGGATGTTCCTCCTCTTGTTTGGTGCCTATAATACGTAATAATACAATATTTTTGTTACTTACAATCTGTATACACTTGAATATTACTTATTTACCTATATAAATATATTTATAAGTAAAAAAACCCCCATAGACAATTTATCAAAATATTAAAATTTGATATTCTGATCTATCCAAATTTGAATTTACCGCCAAATTCTCTAAAATGGAGTTGAGATTGTAGGTTATGTTACCTTTGAATTGACTGTGCATGAGACAATTTTTAAAGCAAAGAGACCATCTCTAGCGCCACCTGTCGCCAAACAAAAACACAACAGATGTTACCGACAGAGTAGAACATATTCACCAACAATTATTATTTTTATAAAAAAAATTATTTTCTTTCCCAACTCCATGCTTTGCTGTACACGCTACTTTTACGTTAATTAATACTTTCCCAAAAATTTTCCGCTTTTTTCAAACTTTTATTTTTAAATATGGGAACCAATTTCGATCTTGGGACTGGCTTGGTCGGTTGATGTGAGTGTCACATGCCCTTAAGCTGTTTTTAAAGGGGCACAATTCAATTTCATGATATCCGTTGAAGCAACAGTTCGTTGCCGTTTTCATTCGTGCAATGTCGTCCAAGTGGAGAGTCCAGCAGGGGATTCCTCAATATTTGTAAGGAGCTAGTCTCCGCTATCTTGAACTTCTCTCGAAATTTTCTGCCTTTTGACGTACCCAATTGCCACTAAATTTATGATGAATCGTTCGGTCGCTTTTCCAAATTTTGCTTCAGAGAAATTCGCGAAATTCGGAAAAGTAGCAGTGCCGTGGTTAGAAAAGGTCAACAAATTTTTCGGCAACGGTTTTCCGCCACTTTTTGTGATTTTTATTTTGGAGAAAGGAAGATAACGAAGCAGACTAGTACCAGGTGAGTTTTGGAAAGATCTATTTTTCAAAATTTCGCATTCAGTTGTTGAAGTTATGACTCTCGCCCCGCTCACGAAAATAGAGACAACACATTGTTTCTCTCTGTTTCGGGTCGTTTAATGTTATTTTATTTTCGTTACACGCGAAGTTTCACGATTAAAAAAATATTTATGTTCGTGACAGTTTTTATTATCTTATCTCTTGCTTTTGGCTATATTGCATTGAATGTTTTTTCCAAAAAAGTATTTCGTTAATAAGCGTTTTTAGTCATTTAGGTATGTTTATAATAAATTTATAATGTTGGTATTTGATCTAGAATGATTTTTGTGTAATGAATATCAATTTTGACATTTTTCTTATTTTGATTTACTTTAATGTTCAGGTTTCAAGGTTCAACACTCTTTCGAAAAGATATTTAATAAGCAAATTTTTTAAAAATGACTGAAAACTTGACTTAGAATACCCCCATTCTACCCTACATTTGGTTATCAGCTAGACCACATTTGTCTCGGCGAGTTTAGTTCCAGCTTGGCACCACTATGGGCCGACTACCCCCACCCTGCCTTACATCCCATATCAGCTAGACCGCATTTGTATCGGTAAGATTAGTCCCCACTCACCTCTAATAGACCAGATATAACTCATGATCAATAATATCAAAATAAATCAATCAATCTCGAAATGAATGTTTATCATATTTTTGAATTTACTATCCGAATTATATTTATGATTTTTCCATAAGTTTCACTTATAGTCTCACTCTGGAAAAGGTATTTGAATGAAAACACTGATACATATATATTTACATCAAGAAAAGCGTTGCTAATTTCAATGTTTCTGTTTGCGTACATGATTCAAGAGACATATTATTTTTATGATATTTCCACCATGTAAGCGGCTTTTATTCATTAAAGAAGGTTTTTTCTTAAGCTTATATTTCGTTGACAATTTTTCGTAAAATTTACGAAATATACTATCGTTTTTTTTAGATCATCCGTAAACAAATCAGTAGACTCAGACCTTTCTCAATAGATTTTCTATTTTTACGATCGCCATCATATATTTGGTATTCAAGACCTACAGTTCCAGCATTCATTAGGACAATATGCTTTTCAAATAAATCATCGTGTCTTACATGAAGAAACGTATGAGGAAATTCTATTTCTGTGAGTGCTACTATTCACTGTAAGCGGATTTCATTTGGCAGTTGTGTGATAAAATTAGTAGTGGTATTCGCGGGAAAATATTTCATACTACTATTGCTTGGTAAAATAAGGTGAAACTGATAGACATTCATTTTCACAAGATTTTTAAATTTGAGGCTGGAATCCACGAATAAAATTTATCAGGATAGCCCACCCAATTGACAAGAAATTGTTTTTTGTTTCCCTTGCCTTTAGTCTATAATATTTTTTTAATTTGAAATTCTTCCTGCTCAATATTTTTTTTTTACACCAATAAAAAATGCCTTCTATTTCCTTCCCCTGCTAAATCTTGCAACTCATACATGTAGGGTGCTTGATTTTTTCTTGTAATAGTTGGAATAGAAGCTTCTAATGTGTCCCCCAAGGGTTTTACATTTTTCTTGTATCTCTTCCCTATTCCTTTACGCACACTTCCACGCACTTACTTGTTGGTGAGAGGGGGACATACAGTTTAAGGTGGGTTCCGAACCACCAAGAGCAACAGCCTTAAGTACTTAGAGAACCCTTTTCTCCATAGGTACCGGTCCCACGACTCTCCGGAGATGAATAATTCCCTTGCTAGGCTAGTGTTCGCCGCATGGACCACCGAGGCTCTTCCAGAGTGCGAGGCGGGAATCGAACCCGCAAGCCGACGGAGTGGGTCCAAAGCCTACGCCTTAACCCCCACGACCATCGTCCCACTTTTTGTAATAGTTCGTATTATAATAAATAATTCCTTACTCCAGCCAGACTCATAACCTGAAACTTTTCTGAGTTTCTGGCTTAAAAATTTAATTATTTGGTTGAGAATGTAACTGTTTCTATTTGAAGTGTAATGTTTTTAGATTAAAAATTTGGCTTTGTGGTCGAATATTCATCTTTGTAGGTTAAAAATTCAACTATATGGATGAAAGTTCAATTTTTTTGTTAAAAATCTATCATTTTTTGCCATTGCTTATTCACCAATGTACAGGTCATATTTGATCGACACAGTGGAAGACGTATGTAGAATATCTTCTTAAAAAATTTAACATATCACATATTTGGAAAAAGTTTTAATAATACTTCCAAGATTTCCAATGATTATTAGTAGTGACATTGTTTGCTAGACCAAAGATTGACTTTATAAAAAAAGCTTGAACATTTAAAAATGCATGAAACTTTTTTTGCATTGCTTGTTACAATATTTGTTCTAATTGTACGAGTTTGATTCTTGGTGGCTCATTTTGTCCTGAAATTGAAATCGTATAATTTCAAAGGATATAACTAAGCTTACTAAATAATACAAAAAAATGCATTGAATTATATATGTATTTAAATTCAATACAGGAAAACAGTTATATAAGTAAATATTTGAATGTAACATACGCGGCTGCAAATTCCTAAATAATAAACTGCAAACGGTTCTACAACATAGTCTTAAGAGATATATGACCCAAATATTTAATTTTAAACCCCTCATTTAAGCCCGGGAAAAACCTGTAAGCCATTGTTCTAGAATCTGTTACGAACCTCTCATAACCTATATCCATCCTATAATCCGTATACCTGTTTATACCTAATCAATTTTGGGAATTTCCTCCCTTTGTGGTCTATTGTTAGAAAACTCGATAAGTAGAATGAAGGGCTGGATAGGAGTGAGCCGAGAATTAGGAAAATAGGAATTCCATATTATTGTAGTTAAAAGTTTAGAATATGTCGAAAAATAATCTAGAAACGTTTAAAGACATTTTTTTATGTCACCGAATTTTACAGAATGTTGGGAAAAATTCGAGATAATTTCAAAGATTTTTAGAACTTTTAGAAGTTTTGAAGAAATTGAACAAAATTTCATAAAATTTAAGAAATCTTTCCAAGTTTTAAAATATTCTTAATCTTTTAAGAAATTCTAAACTTCGTAAATATCTCTTAAACTTATATTAATTTTTCCTAACATTTTTAAAAAATTCTGCTGAATTAAAAAATGCTTTACAATCTACAATTTCGTTTTTCTTACAATTTTGGAAATTTTTAAACATTTTTTGAAACCTATTTGAATATTCTCTTAAAATTAACTTCACAAAATAAAAAAATCATCAAAAATTTTACCAGGAATCTACAAACAAAAAATTTATCATTCTCTTGAAATCTTTTAAAAGTCTTCTGAAGCTTCTGGTTCCAAACCCTTTAAATCTCACACTTTTTAACAATTTCATTCAATAGAATACGAATAAAATATTACTTTTCAAATATCACCCCCATAAGTCTGTTTTATAGGGTCCCAAAGAAACCCCATAAGTGAAAAAATGAGTTTTGCGAGTTTTTGGCGCTAATTATGATTTTCTTGCGGTTTTTTTAATGCGAATTGTTTCTAATACATGAAATATGACATACTGAAAATTATATATTTTAATGAATTGTTTAAACAATTTGTTATTGTTTTTAGCAATTTTCTCATAGAATGGAGTTAGAAAGACGCGGGTTTTTCACAAATATTCCATTTTTTGTCCAATTTTCAATTAGAGGGAAGGGATAGTTCATCAATGTTAACAATAGTGATTGTTTAAATAATTTATTATAATTATAAATAATATTATATTTGAATAATGCTAGAAAGATGCGGTTTTCTTTAAATTTCTGGCTTTTTGTCCAATTTTCATTTAGTGTGAAGTAATAATAAATTCAAGTTAACACAATAATTGTTCAAACAATTTATTATAATTATTAATAATATTATATTTGAATAATGCTAGAAAGATGCGGTTTTCTTTAAATTCCTGGCTTTTTGTCCAATTTTCATTTAGAGTGAAGTAATAATAAATTCAAGTTAACACAATAATTGTTTAAACAATTTATTATAATTATTATTATTATTATATTTGAATAATGCTAGAAAAATGCGTTTTTTTTAATTTCTGGCTTTTTGTTCAATTTTCACTTGGAGTAAAGTGATAATGAATTCAAGTTAACAAAATAATTGTTTAAACAATTCATTATCATTGTTGATAGTATTCTCTTCGCTTAATTGGTAGAATGTTGCGGTTCTTTCTGAAATTTTCCACTGTTTGTCTATTTTCTATTAGGCGTGTCTTGATAATTAATTAGATTTAGCAAAAATAATTGTTTAAACAAATTATTATTGTTTATGACTATCTTCATCTATATCAATTGCGCCTGATAGTTGCGGTTTTCCGGCAATTTTCACCTTTATGTCCTTTTTTCACTTAGTGAGGTAATAATTAATTAAAGTCAACAAAAAAGATGTTCAAACAATTTAATATTGTTCATAACTAACTTTTCTTAGATAAGTGCTAGAAAATGGCGGTTTTTCTAAAATCTTTCACTTCGCATCGCCTTTTTATTTATGAACAAGTAATAAGTCAGCCACAACAAAAATGATTTTCCGAAAGGTATTGTTGTTTTAAGTGAATTATTTTTTCTCTTTTCACAATGCTTAAAAAAATTTATTTAAAGAAAAAAAGCTATTTTACACGAAAGGCAGAAATCAATATTAAATTGTTCAAACAACTTTTTTGTTGACTTTAATTAATTATTACCTCACTAAGTGAAAAAAGGACAGAAAAGTAAACATAGCCGAAAAATCGCAACTATCAGGCGCAATTGATATAGATGAAGATAGTCATAAACAATAATAATTTGTTTGAACAATTATTTTTGCTCAATATAATTCATTATTAAGTCACGCCTAATGAAAAATGAACAAACAGTTCAAAAATTTCAGAAAAACCGCAACATTCTACCAATTAAGCAAAGAGAATATTATCAACAATGATAATAAATTGTTTAAACAATCATTTTGTTAACTTGAATTCATTATTAATTCACTCCAAATGGAAATTAAACAAAAAGCCAGAAATTAAAAAAAACCGCATCTTTCTAGCATTATTCAATTAAAATATTATTAATTAGTATAATAAATTGTTTGAACAGTTATTTTGTTAACTTGAATTCATTATTACTTAACTCCGAATGAAAAGTGGACAAAAAATCAGAAATTTAAAAAAAACTAATTTTTTCAGCATTATTCAAATATAATATTATTAATAATTGAAATAAATTGTTTAAACAATCATTTTGTTAACTTGAATTCATTATTACTTCACTCCAAATGAAAATTAAACAAAAAGCCAGAAATTAAAAAAAACGCATCTTTCTATCATTATTCAATTATAATATTATTAGTGAGTGTAATAAATTGTTTAAACAATTATTTTGTTAACTTGAATTCATTATTACTTCACACCGAATGAAAAGTGGACAAAAAACCAGAAATTGAAAAAAAACGCATCTTTTCAGCATTATTCAAATATAATATTATTAATAATTATAATAAATTGTTTAAACAATTATTTTGTTAACTTCAATTTATTATTACTTCACTACAGATGAAAATTGGACAAAAAGCCAGAAATTAAAAAAAAACCGCATCTTTTCAGCATTATTCAAATATAATATTATTGATAATTATAATAAATTGTTTGAACAATTATTTTGTTAACTTGAATTTATTATTACTTCACTCCAGATGAAAATTGGACAAAAAGCCAGAAACTAAAAAAAAAATCCGCATCTTTCTAGCATTATTCAAATATAATATTATTTATGATTATAATAAATTGTTTAAACAATCACTATTGTTAACATTGATGAAATATCACTTCCCTCTAATTGAAAGTTGGACAACAAATGGAAAATTTGTGAAAAAACCGCGTCTTTCTCACTACATTCTATGAGAAAATTGCTAAAAACAATAATAAATTGTTTAAACAATTCATTAAAATATATAATTTCCAGTACGAAGTCATATTTTATGTATTAGAAACAATTCGCAAAAAAAGCGCAAAAAAATCATAATTAGCGCCAAAAACTCGCAAAACCCATTTTTTCACTTATGGGGTTTCTTTGGGACCCTGTAAAACAGACTTATGGGGGTGATATTTGAAAAGTGATATTTTATTCGTATTCTATGGCTAATTTTGAAGAGAAATGTTGAGTTTCAACTCGATTGAGATAATATTGAGGATTCTGAATAAGATTTAGAAAAACTTCTTTTTTTCTTATGGGAAATACATGTAAAACTTCATGGGGCTTGCGCCACCCCTAAATATCATTTTTTTCAAAACAAAAAAAACTCATTTTTTTTTGTGTGGATTCGAACAAATTTGGGGGGTGTCCCTATAAAACTTCGAAAAAATGTTCCAATGCATTTTTGGACCACCCTAATGCTCAATGTTACCTACGTACTGCAATAGTAAGCATTTTTAAAACATAAGCCGCATTCCTTCACCCATGCCAATAAGTTAGGGTAAGATAGAAAGACGTGAGAACTGGAGAGAAGGAAAGAGAGAAGACGACAATACGAATCATTGCAAGGAGAGTACGCATACGAACACCGTTTGACGCTTCTACCTATGCACTACTACACCTAACGATTCGCTTGCGGTGGGAGTGCATTTCCTTATCTTCCAACATTCTTCCTATGTAAGCAAATGATTTATTTTGACAGCAGATCTGACCTATAATAATTAACCCTTAATAATAATATACATATGTATCACCCTTGTCTAATTAACAATTTCTTACTATTACAAAATATTTTCAAAATTATTAGCTGAAGATAACGGACAGTTATAGACTACTGAAATGAATAAACTAAATTAAAAACAATTAATAACCAATATTCAGTCAAATTCAAATTATAGGTTTAAAAGAATATTAAATTGAAGGAATCAAACGTGTCTCTAAGTCACGTTATGACAGTCAGCATTTTTTCAGAAGTCAGCGATTCGCTTGACAACGATCATCCAGTCAAAATTAGCAATGCTTGCAAAAATGCCCTACCTCACCTATGCATTCATACCTTCGAGTCGGTCATACTAAAAATTCTCAGTGCAGTTCTTTACTACTTCTTGTACAGACTAGAAGTACTAAGGAACCCGGAAAGAACACGGTTTCTCTTGCCTATAAATACCAGCAGCTTTTATTCAAAGTATGCAAAATTCGATTTTTCAGCTCAGCTGTGTAAGATACTAAAAAATGTTGCCTGGAAAAATTGTTTATCTTAGAAAGATCTACAAATTTTGCTTGGGCTATTTTTTAATAAGGCGCATAGTTTTTGTTTTAATCGTAAAAAATAACATTACAAAAATAAGAACTAGCCCACGCCTAGTTAAATAACTCTATGATCTCGATTGCCTCCGACCCTCAAAATATTTCTTGGGGCGCCGAATATATAAAAAATGCCTCAGTTTGTGAGACGAAATTCAAAATTGCTTACTTTATCTGCCAGACTACAAAACAGGTTATTGTTTAAAATTGGGACAGCTTTACACTCCGTGACATGGATATTACGTTTTCTTAAATTTATTAATATATTGCTCAGATTATTAATTTTCTACTTTCCTTGTAGAGAAGATCCTTTTGTTTTCTTGATGCCCTCACAACGAATCGGTATTCACAATTTAAACAAAAAAATGTGTATGAAATTGAACTTTTTTGAATTTACCGCAAAATGAACTCACCTGTTTGTAATTGAGGGATTGAATCATAATAATCTACGTAATAATATCCAATTTATGAAGCGAAGTCCTGAATAGTTGTGTTTATTAACGAAAAGTGTTTGAAATAACCCTGTTTAGCCTACATGTTTGACTTTTTTGTCGAACATGAGTCCTGTCACTTCTCGAAATAAAAATGTTTAATAGATAATATTGATGTGAATTAAATAATAATTTTTGCCTATAAATAAAAATGTTACCCGATATAGTCCTCGTATATAAAATTCTGTCGTTCATCAGTACTTTGGTTGTGAAGCTAAATTCGTCAGGATCGTAAGTAACGTTAACACATGCCTTCTGCTTCCATGCATCAAATAAGAGTCTAGAACAGCAAGCACATAAACCATCTGCACAATAACAAGGACCCTGTTTCGTTGCCGATATTTGACTAGTTGACACACTAGTGGAATTTACAGCTTGTGTTTGCTTGAATACTGACTCTTCATTGATTACTTTTTTGCCAGTTTCAATATTCTGATGAATTTTGCTGTGAGAGTAATGCCCAGACCAACAAGGAGACACCAGGAAAATTAATCCGATCGCGAACATCATCGATAGGTCTATTTGACAAGTGAAAAATGTTCTCGAAGGAGATGATGTGCCTGAACGAACGATTGAAATTCAACTGGCCAGATAACGGACTCGACCATTACGACCTATTTCGAAGGAGAAATTTAACTTTGGAATGCTTGCGTGCATCTTGTATTGGAATGAAACACACACGCTACACGGCAGCGGTTTTACTAATATCGACAGTTTCAGCTTATGAGAAGTCGAGGCTAAATGTGTGAATGTTTTTATCTGATTTTTTTCATCGGAAAATGAACATCCAACTACTCAGGCGTAGTCCCCATGCGCTGAAAATAATCAGAATAATAAAGCTCCTTAATAATCAGTAGGATGAATTCAATTAATGATTGAAAATAATAGAAGTCTGTGACGACGTGACTGTGGTCGGCGAAAGCATTCAGGCCCTCCCGTGCGCTGATCGGGGACTGGTCATGCTAATTTTTTGTCAAGAGCGCAGCCAGGCGATAGTCGGTAGCTAACCTGCACAGTGGGCCATGAACCATAAAAAGTGGCAAACATTCGATTTCACCTCGAATTTGTCTAGAAATTCGAATCCAAGGGCTTATGGAATCGTTGATTTCGAACTTGATTAAAGAAATTATAAATGCGAAATGGCGAATCCAATATGGCGGAAAAATTGCAGAATTTTTACATATATGCCTGAAATTCGGTATAAAAGGGTGTTTGGCGTCGCTGATTTCGAATCTGACATCGAAAGTTACAAATTCAGAATGGAGGTCACAATGCGGGGACCGAAATTGCAAAATTTCATATATTTATCTGAAACTTGGTATAGTGAGGGAGTCTTTGGTGTCTTTGATTTCAAATTTAACGTCAAAAATTAGAAATTCAAAATGGCAGATCAAATATGACGGATCTTATATGACGGTCAAAATTGCGAAATTTTCATATATTTGTATGAAGCTTGGTATAAGGGAGTTTTTGGGGTCGTGATATCGAATTTTAAATCTAAAATTCAAAATTTGGAGTAGCGGATCCAATATAGCACTCATATTATAAAAATTTTGTTCTCATTTGTACAATACTTGATCGAAGGGGATTTATGGGTCGTTGATCTCGAGTATAATATTAAAATAGAAAACTGACCATGGCAGATCAAATATGGCGGTGGTTATGAAGAAACTTTTTCGGAATTGCATGAAACGGTCACACCTGATTCTATCGCTGCTAATAAACGTCGTCTGCCCCGGTGGGGTGATCGATTGAGTATTTTTCATGTTTATGCTCGAGAATATTTAGTGATGCCGTCCAAAACGATGAGGAATACCGAGCCTGGCTAGCTTTTGCCTCGGTAACCCGGGCCTATTCGACACTGTACAAAATTTCGGGCAATTTCCCTATCATTCTGTAGTGAATATTTACGAATTTTGTGGGGAAAGCATTTTTCCCAAAAAAATAGGTAATTTTCTCTAATTTTCGGGAAAATTTTGGAATGAGTGGGAAATATTCCCGGAAAATCGGGAATAATTCGGTAATGTTAGGGAATTTACGAAACCATATGAAAATAGGAAATTTTTCTTATTATTTCAGGAAATTTTCATATACTTTCATGGGGAATATTTCTTAATATTTTTATACTTTTATTAGGAAAATTATTTTTCATACGAAATAAAGTATGGTTTTCTCATATTAAAATTAAGAGCAATATTCATAATTTTACCCATTAAGTTATATAATTGTTGATAATTATGATCATTTATAATTAATGTCATTGCATTTCATTTTTATGGTTTCTTTTCAGATATTATTCTGAGTATTTTTTTACTGCATCATTTATTTTTCATTTTGTAAAATTTTTTGCATCAATAAATTGATGCAATCATTAGCTGGCACTATATTTTTAGAGTATCCTACAGTTGTCAATCACAGAATATGGTTTGTTCAAAGAAAAAAATTTAGTTAACGCCTGTATGGCGAGAGATGTACGAACAGCGTGGCTCAAAAAATGGTGTAGCAGGCTGTCGAGAGAACCTACTAATTGACAGGTGTGTCTGTAAAGACGCTGCAGCCCATCAGCGCATCCTGTCAATGGCCTGGATTGACTACCGGAAAGCTTTCGATTCAACCTCTCATAGACTTATCATCTGTCTGTTGGAAATCTTGAAGGTACATCCACACATAGGGAGATCCATAGAGAGATTGAAACCTCTTTGGAAAACTATATTTACTATCTCATCTAGAAGTTATCGTCGGATAACGAACAACGTCAACTTCCAGGGGGGCGTCTTTCAAGGTGATACCATGAGCCCCTTGCTTTTTTGCATCACACTTCTGCCTCTATCTCTCGCACTACGAAATTCTCCTGGATACCTCTGTGGCAACACTAATCAGCGCGAACATGAGGTCACTCATGTATTTTATATGGATGACCTGAAGATGTATGCCTCTGGTAAAAGCATAGGAGAGATTGGAATGCAATTTGGTTTGAAAAAGTGTGCCAAAATTCATCTAAAGAAAGGAAACATTACTGGCGTTCCCAAGGACCCTGAGCTTGTGAATATAAGTGTTATTAGACATATTAACATTGAAGAGACCTATACATACCTGGGCGTGCCTCAAAGCCGCATTCAGGGCGTAACATCAGTGAAAGAGTCTCTCCAAAGCAAATACAAGCATCTTCTTCGACAGATTTGGTCTTCCAATCTGCGTCGGCGTTGAACAAGGTATCTGCGACTAACATGCTTGCCGTCCCGGTTCTACTCCACTCGTTTGGGGTGGTTCAATGGACGAAGAACGAGCTTAAGGCTCTTGATGTCAGCACACGTAAGATCATGCATATGTGACGTGCGCCGAAGAAAGGGGGCTTACTCTGTAAAGCAAAATTTTTCAGGACGAGCGGTCGAAGTCGACCCGACAGACGCGACTTTTAGGAGAGAGGGAAGACTAAGGAAATTTTCCGTCTCCACTTGCCACTACATTCTCACGCATTTGGCGGCGCTGCTCACGGACGGGGTATAGATGAGACGCGGAGATGTAGTGGTGAGTGGTGGGAGGTGTTTCACGGGATCTCGGGCTCTCGAGCGAAAGCACGATTTCTCGGGTACCTATCAACTCAATTATTAGCAATAATAACGCTCAGAAATTTTTTTCGATGGTTTCATTAAAAAGAGCAACTCAAAAACTATCGAAAGGTGTAAAAACTTCGATTTTTTGAGAGTAAGCCCCCTTTCTTCGGCGCACGTCACATATGCATAAAAGCTTGCATATCAATTCGTCAGTTCCGCGATTATACATTTCACGCCGTCAAGGCGGACGCGGACTTCTGAATCTCCAGTGTCTTCATAACCGAATTGTTCTGAGTACAGCTTACATCGTTGCAAATGGCTGAGATCCGCTCCTAAAAATGGTCAGGAATCAGGAGATGATTGGCGAAGGAGCGTTCCTTTACAAAGCCGCGGAGCAAGCGGCCGAGACCCTTGGCCTGAATTTTAACATCAGAAGTGAGGAAAGTGCATTACTCCATCTAGATGCTTCACGTCTAAAAACCGAAGTAAAGAAAGCAGAGATTGGAAAATTTCACCAAGAGCTACTCGACAAGCATATACACGGAAACTTGTACAGAAATGTAGAAAAGCAGACCTTGTCGAAGGAGCGAACTTTTGCTTTCTTCAAATCATCAGGGCTCAATTTAGGTACAGAGGGTTTTATTTTTGCATGCCAGGACGGTGTCATTTCCACCTCAGCATACCGTGCCCGCATTTTACGGCAAGAAGTTCCCAGTGATAGGTGCAGAGCGCATCGTGCACAGGCTGAGTACCTAGAACACATACTATCTGGGTGTCCGACCCACGCAGGAACGACGTACATTAGGGCGCATCGAAAAAAGTAAAATTGTATGCGCGAAGTTCTAATAGCAATGAAAACTTTCTTTTGGGAGTCAGAAACACTCCCCTAAAGTTTCATAAAAAAAAAAAAAATTCCTTCTGTCTCCGCATCGTAGATTTAGCTAAAAATCACAAAAAAACGAAGCACTTCTTCAAATTTGAACAAAAAAGTATTTTTTTTAGATTTAAAATATCAATAAAAATAGTTTAAAGTAAGCCGATTTATACATGTATAGCGATAATATCATTCAAATATGTTTTACCCTCCCTAATTGACTTTGAAAGTTTCAAAAAATCGAAAAAAGTATACTTTTTCGCTAGTTTCTTAGACTCATGGTAAATTTCTTGACTATTTAACCATATAATGTGTGATATAAGTTAATCAGAATGTATTTTCAATATGTTGCAACACTAATATATGAGGAATGTTGACATTAAAATAATTTGTATTGACTTTGAATTACAAGAAAATTTTTAAAAGTGATATATTGCTCTTTATTTGACAATAAAATTAATTTTCGGTGTATAAATTATCAGAAAAAATATTTCGAAGCAAGTGGGTTTATACTTACATAGCAAAAAATGATTCCAATATTTTTTACTCTACCTAAGTGACCTTGAAAGTTCAAAATATCGAAAAAAATCGACTTTTTCGCTATTTTCTTAGAGTTGCGGCAAATTTTTCGATTATTTGATCATGAAATGTCTGATATATTTAAAGAATAATGCATGTTTAATATGTTACACCAATAATATATGCAGAATGTCGATATTGAAATCATTTTTATTGATTTTGGATTACAAGAAAATATCTAAAAGTGATACATTGCTCTTTATTTCACAACAAAATTAATTTTCGGTATCTAAATAAGGTGAAAATGTTTTCAAGTATACCTAAAATTTCAGGGGCCATATTGGATCCGCCATTCTGAATTTAATAATTTGGATGTCAAATTCGAAATCACCGACCTCAAAAACCCCCTTATACCAAGTTGCATGTAAGTCCAAAAAAATGTGACTTTTGGCTACTTTCTGTGGTCTCCCAGCCCACTGTACCATGGTATGTTATTAACATACGGTGTTTTTGTTATACTGCATGACTTTAGTTTTAATTTTTCTGCTAAATTATGTAAGGAAGATATGCATAGTTTTATGGTTTCCTCATAGTATCTTTCCTCATAGACATTTTGTCACGACATTCGACGATATTTTTGTTTGGATTAAACGGGCCGAATAGCGGGATTTCGTCAGGGGGTGGTTCCGGGGTTGGACGATTATCTACTGATTCTATCACCTTTTGATTTTCAAAATCATCTTGAATTATTTGATTTCCCTTTTCCTTTTTATTATCAGTATCGTGTTTTATGTCAGTATCATTGATTTTATTATCGATATCATTATTTAAATTATTATTATTAATATTTTCATCATTAAATTTATCATTAGAATAATTTTCATTGTCATATTCAAAATCATAGTTTTCTTCATCATAACTATCTTCTTCAAAATTTTCTTCGTCATCATTTTCTTCATTATCATTTTCTTGTTCATCTTCTTCCTCTGATGCACTAGTGCTTGAATAATAATTTTTATCTTCATCTTCACTGGATTCTTGTATCTCTTCTTTATTAGATTTTCTCATTTTATATGTTTTAACTCTTTCTTTCAGATAATCAAAATATTCGGGATTGGAATCTGAGTCTTCCATTATTTCAGAATTTTTATATTTTCTTTTCTAGGCCTACTTCTTTTTTTAAGCGTAGGAATAGGGATTACTTTTTGTTTTTCGAGTATAGCCTTGCGTGGTCTACCTCGCTTTTTAATTTCTAAAGATTCTGACTCGAAAATATCTTTTTCGTTTATTAGGTTTCTTCTCTCTTCATTTTCAAAAGCAGGGATTATTTTATGTGAGTCGAGTATAGTCTTACGTGATCTACCTCGCTTTCTATTTGTATTTTTAATTTCTTCTTTTGATTCTTCTTCCTGAGAATTTTCAGCAATGTCTTTATTTTCTTCTTCATAATTTTCATGTATTTCTGGATTCTTTTTTGTTAATTTACTTCTTGTTAACATAGTATTCCATTTCGATTCTTCTTGTTTATTTGAATTAATAATTTCATTTATTTCTTCATGGACATTTAATTTATTCAAAAGATTTGTAATTATTGAATTTATTTCTTTTAATATTCTTACATCTGGATTTTGAATGCTTTCTTCAAAACAGTTTAATAAATGCTCATAGGCAGAATCATAATTTTTCTTCATTGATGATTTTCTTGATTTCTTCTTATTTTTTAAAACTTGGATTTTTTGGTTTTCCTACCATTAAGGCGCTTCGTCGAGCCTACTTTTTAGCCCATGTATTCGTTCTGACATTAATCCCGCTAAACGGATGAATTGTTCAATGTAAGATTTGAACCACATAATCTGAAGGGTATAGTGCCTAACATTATTGCTTTTTTTTTTTTTTTAAATGGTCTTGTTTTTGTGTTTTTTTAATTAATCGAAAATATGTTTTATTTCTGCGCCTATAAACGAGCAATCCGCCACCGGGAAAGTACCCCCGTTGAACCTAAAACAGGCGCTCTCCAAAGCATTCAGAATTTACGTTAATTCACCGTGACGGTTTTCGAGCCTGCTGAACCCAGGATGTCGCTCGTAAATCTTCCGCTCTTTCCATTGTTGCATCCTGAGACGATTCGAGCCGCTTGAACGAAATTCATAATTATTAAAATATGCATAAATTGAATTTTTATATACTGCATTGGGTTCATTACATAATTACGAGACGATTAAAAAAAGATAGAAAAAAATCGGTTCACCCGTTCAATTTTTGTTGGGAGTTTTGGTAATGTTGCATTTTATTGGACATTACTTTCGATATTGTCACAGTATTCATTATCGGTGGGTGATTTACTTTGGTATTTATCGAAAAAAAACCTGAGTCAAGGATGATTAATCAATTCATTGAATATTCAATTCGATTCATCGATTCTAATTATTATCAACAAGTGATATTAAAAAAATGTAAACATATCGCAAATTTTGCTTCAAAGTATCTTCGTAACTTGAAATTGCTTCATTTTATCAACTCGATCATTTTTTATCATGAAAATTTGTTGTATGGTATAATTTGTTCGTTTTATAAACAATTATGTGAATAAATTCATAGTTGAGGCGTTCATTGGCAGAAAGTAATCGTTTTTCTTTTTTGGTAACTTTAAATTATATGAGTGGTAATATGTTATGATTAACATTGGTCATTTCATATTATTTGTTTATTTTCTAAACAAATTTTATAAACAAATGCATAGTTTGGTAATTTATAGACAGAAAGTAATACTTTTTTTCCAATCATCATCAAGTTACACAAGTGGTGATGTTTATTGACGAAGACTTGTCAATCGATATTATTGGTTTTTGTTATAAACAAATTTCATAAGGAAATGCATCTTTTGACCATTTACTGATAGAAAGTGTTCATTTTTCTTTCTACACGTCTTCAAATTACATAAGGGGTGATATGACCTGACAAAGAATTGTCAATCGATATCACTTTTTTTTTATTAATTTTATAAACAAATGCATACTTTGGTCGTTTACAGGCGGAAAGTAATAGTTTTTTTTTTAATCATCTTCAAGTTACGCATGTAGTGATGTTTTTTGACGTAGAATTCTCCACCGATATCATTTGTTTTTGTTTCCAATCAATTCTATCAATAAATGCATCTTTTGACCATTTATAAATAGAAAGTGGGCGTTTTTCTTTCTACTCGTCCTCAAATTACATACGTGGTGATATTCAGTCACAAGGAATTACCAGTCGATATTACTTTTTGTTATAAACAAATGCATAGTCTGGTCGTTTATAGACAGAAAGTTATAGTTCTTTTTACAATCACCTTCACGTTGCGCAAGTGGTGATGTTTTCGTTATTGTTTGATTTTGTTGGAAATAAATTCTATCAATAAATGCGCCTTGTGACCATTTATAAATACAAAGTATTCGCTTTTCTTTCTACTCGTCTTGAAATTAAATAAGTGGTTATATTCAGTCACAAGTAATTGTCAATCCATATAACTTTTGTTTAATAAAAAAATGTTATAAAGAAATGCATCACTTGGACGTTTATAGACAGACAGTAATAGTTTCTCTTTCTCATCGTCTTCAAATTGTAAAAGTGGTGATGTTTAGTGATCAAGAATTGTCAATCGATAATATTTGCTTTTTTTTTCTATAGACAAGTACACACTTTGGGCATTTCGAGATAGAAAGTGACCGTTTTTCTCTGTACTCGTCTTGAAATCACATGAGTGCTGATATTTGCTGACAAAATATTGTCAATCCATATTATTTGTTTATGTCATAAACAAATTTTAATAAAAAAATGCATAGTTGGACCACTTATTAAAGTGGAGCCAGAATGTATTTCAAATGGATCATGAAATTATTGCTTCAGCTAATTCTTCGAGAACATGAAAAAACATTTCCAGCGATATCGTTTGGAGGCAATGATGACAAACGATCACTTTCTACGTATGAATGGTCAAACTGTGCATTTCTTCATAAACTTTCTTCATAAGAAAACCAAATAATATTGATTCATATTATTCTCATCCTAATCACTCAATAATATCAGTCATATAATTTAAAAGGACTAAGAAAGAAAAACGATTACTTTCTGCCAAACAGCCCCTAAACTATGCATTTTTTAAACATAATTTGTTTATAAGATAAACAAATTATACTGGACAACAAATTTTCATGATCAAACATGATCCCGTTGCTAATACACTGAGAAACCCTTGCTTGTATTTCTTGTTAAAAATCACACTAGATTTTACTATCTGAACTTTGCAATGAGGGGCAAAAAGCAAATTTTAATAATATTTACTAACCTCAATAGTAACTCGTAGCTACTTAAAGAATTATAAAATATATTGGAATAAAAGTTAAAACAATTGCATTTATTGTAAAAGACATTTGAAGTATTTATTAACCACTGTAGTAAAACTGCAAGTCTGCACTATTTACTAATTTTGATAGGAGAAAATAGTAAATTTGTTGGATTAATATCTGTAGAAGATAACAGTATTTACAAAGTACTGTAGTAAAATTATGCGCAGGGACCGTGCGCACCGAATTACTAACTGGTTAGCAAAATATGCTACAGTGGGAATAGTAAAAAAAAAACACGTGTTGCTAACTTTCACACAAGCCTACCTACACACATGTTCTACATATAACGCATAATTCACATTTATTTAAATTAAGAATTGACAACATTAGAAATTACATATATGTATATATTCTTAAAAGATAGTATTATATTATAAAGCTGAAACAGAAAAAAATCGGGTTAGAAGAAAACGAAGTTGGCGGGAATCGAACACGCGTCTCCGGGACAGCAGTCGGGCGATGATCCATCTACCTATAAGACATTTTGAGACTCAGAATGTAAACTTCCATATAACCTGAATGATAGAAAGTTTATTGGTTCTAATTCATTTAATCTCTAATTGATTAATATTCGTGATATTTTTATAATTTTAAACAACAAAATTTTTAATGTAATTAAAATAAGTAAATATTTTCTTTTTAAATTACGTTTTTTTTGCGGATTTTGCATTGAAACATAAATTAGATGTCATTTTCGCAACCTAAAAATATGATCGGCGATCGACACACGTCGGATGCACTCGGCTGCGCGCGGTCCAAGGCTCGATACCGTCTGCTAAATCAGTTAGTAATATTTGGGACCAATTTTAATAATTGGTATTAACCTTTCTTACAAAAAGTAGAAAAGGTCCATAATACACATCGTGTTCCTACAGACAATAGTAATTTCTTCTACATATTTAGTATGTTATGTTATTTAAAATACTTATTACTTTTATTCTTTTTGTACAATTTATTAATTTCTCTACTAATTTTTCCTACATCGGATTTTACTACAGAAAATAGTAAGGATTGCTATTATCAAATAGGAAATCTTCTTATAAAAATACTATAACTTATTATTTATGTATTGAAATGTCGAAATTTAAGCATTTTGCCCCCATTTGCTATCCGTTTTAGTAATTTTTCTAACCTAAAGTTTCTCAGTCTATTAAGCAATTTCAACTTACAAATATACTTTGCAAGCAAAATTTTCAATATGTAGACATTTTCTTCGTATAATTTGTTTACAACAATTACATTCTATATCCTGTGAATTATTTCTAATTCTTTCGATACTGCGAGATTCCTTCTCGTCGAGAATTGGATTAATGAAGTCATTGATTCGAAGATAAAAAATAATAATTAAGAAATGTCTCGTTCTCTCCCTTTGTTTATTTATACAAGAAGTAGAAAATGATAATAATCAGAAAATATAATCCATGGACGCTCTTGTGCAAATATTACTGATCACTTCTACAAAAAAATTGAAAATCACTTGAGAAGTATGGGCTCTGGGTAATTTTGAATAGTAAATTCCCCATTCAGGCCGCTGTGAATCGTCCAGCCGCCGCCGATGAGCGAAGAAGGCGGCGCGCCGTTGCGCCGCCGATCCAAACGACGGCGCGAGAAATTTATTTTCTTCTTTTTCGAAAGACGAAATCGAATGCAAGTAAATGAGAAAATAGCACGTCGGATTACTTCATTCATTCCTTCATTGATGATTAATCAGTGCATTATACATACAATTTAGCAATAACAATGAATTCAAAATAAATTCATTAATTAATTTGGAATTTCCCTTGGAATAAATATACATATTTGGGATAGATTTCAAATATTTCTCAAACATTTCAGTTATTTCACAGGAATTTCAGATACACTGCTCAGCGCACAAACATTTCAATTATTTCACAAACATTGCAAATATTGTAAACATTGTAAATGGTCAAAAGATGCATTTCCTTATGAAATTTGTTTATAACAAAAACCAATAATATCGATTGACAAGTCTTCGTCAATAAACATCACCACTTGTGTAACTTGATGATGATTGGAAAAAAAGTATTACTTTCTGTCTATAAATTACCAAACTATGCATTTGTTTATAAAATTTGTTTAGAAAATAAACAAATAATATGAAATGACCAATGTTAATAATAACATATTACCACTCATATAATTTAAAGTTACCAAAAAAGAAAAACGATTACTTTCTGCCAATGAACGCCTCAACTATGAATTTATTCACATAATTGTTTATAAAACGAACAAATTATACCATACAACAAATTTTCATGATAAAAAATGATCGAGTTGATAAAATGAAGCAATTTCAAGTTACGAAGATACTTTGAAGCAAAATTTGCGATATGTTTACATTTTTTTAATATCACTTGTTGATAATAATTAGAATCGATGAATCGAATTGAATATTCAATGAATTGATTAATCATCCTTGACTCAGGTTTTTTTTCGATAAAGACCAAAGTAAATCACCCACCGATAATGAATACTGTGACAATATCGAAAGTAATGTCCAATAAAATGCAACATTACCAAAACTCCCAACAAAAATTGAACGGGTGAACCGATTTTTTTCTATCTTTTTTTAATCGTCTCGTAATTATGTAATGAACCCAATGCAGTATATAAAAATTCAATTTATGCATATTTTAATAATTATGAATTTCGTTCAAGCGGCTCGAATCGTCTCAGGATGCAACAATGGGAAGAGCGGAAGATTTACGAGCGACCTCCTGGGTTCAGCAGGCTCGAAAACCGTCACGGTGAATTAACGTAAATTCTGAATGCTTTGGAGAGCGCCTGTTTTAGGTTCAACGGGGGTACTTTCCCGGTGGCGGATTGCTCGTTTATAGGCGCAGAAATAAAACATATTTTCGATTAATTAAAAAAACACAAAAACAAGACCATTTAAAAAAAAAAAAAAGCAATAATGTTAGGCACTATACCCTTCAGATTATGTGGTTCAAATCTTACATTGAACAATTCATCCGTTTAGCGGGATTAATGTCAGAACGAATACATGGGCTAAAAAGTAGGCTCGACGAAGCGCCTTAAGCCATTTCCCTTTCGGCGAGCCTCTAGGGGTAAGCGTGACACTACCCGATTCGGGTAGTGTTTCTAGGTGGATAGTTTCTTATAGTAAATAACTACAAGTGTGGGCTCACCACACCCACGACCGCCAACAGCAACGCAGTAGTATCAGACGGTCACCCATCCAAGTACTAACCGCGCCCAACACTGCTTAACTTCAGTGATCTAACGGGAACTGGTGTTTCCAGCGTGGTATGGCCGTTGCCATACGATAAGATTAATTTTATTTTCACAATTAATACTTTTGAAACTTGAATTTTTTCTTCCATTTGGATTTAATTTAACGTTAGTAATATTTATTTTAGTTTCAGTGATCTCGTTCTTTAATTCTTCTGGATTTTTCATTTCTTGATTTAATAATTCTTTAAGATTCCGTATTTCTCGTTCTAATAATTCTTCACGATTTTGTATTTCTTTATTTAATAATTATTTATAACTTCTTATTTCTTGATTTATAATTTCTTCAGGATTTCGTAATTCTTCATTTAATAATTTTCTATCATTTCTTATTTCTTAATGTATAATTTCTTCAGGATTTCGTAATTCTTCATTTAATAATTATTTATCATTTCTCATTTCTTGATTTATAATTTCTTGAGAATATCGTATTTTTTGATTTAATAATTCTTTAGTATTTCTTATTTCTTGATTTAATAATTCTTCTTGATTTCGTATTCCTTGACCTAATGATTCTTTATCATTTCTTATTTCTTGATTCAATAATTCTTCTTGATTTAGTAATTCTTTAGTGTTTATTATTTCTTGATTCAATAATTCTTTAGTATTTCTTATTTCTTGATTTAATGATTCTTCAGGATTTCTTAATTATATATGATTTCCAATTAATACTTCAGTACCATTAATTTTCTTGATATTGTCTGTCGGATTTCTGGATAGGGCGTCGGCATTTACATTCATTTTGACAGCTTTATGGATTACATTAAAATCGTACTCTGCTAATTTTAATTTCCACCTTTTTACACGAGAACAAGGGTCTTGGCAATTTCGGAGCCACACTAATGGTTTATGATCGGTTACTAAGGTGAATTTTCTTCCGTACAAATAGGGTCGGAAATTAGTTACAGAAAATACAATTGCTAAAACTTTTTTCTCGTAGGTATCGAATTTTCGTTAGCTATCGCTCAAAGATCGTGATGCATATTGGCTTATCTTTGCCAATCTTGCCTTGGGATAAAATTCCTGCAACTGCATAACCGGAAGCGTCGGTTGTTAAAACGAAAGGTTTAGTGAAATCAGGTCTTTGTAATAACGGTTCTTCACACAATCTATTTTTTAGTGTATCAAATGCTTTTTGTTAAGTTTCTATCCATTTAAATTCTACATATTTTTTGAATAATTTATTGAGTGGAGCTGCAATGTTTGAAAAGGCCTTAATAAATTTTCTATAATATCCTGCAAGTCCTATTATAAATTCTTTTATCTTTTTTGGTTTTATCGGAATGGAAAAATTTCTTACTGCTTCTAATTTTTTCGGATCTGGCCTAACTCCTTCTTCATCAATGACATGTCCAAGATAAACTACTTCTGGACGTAAAAATTCACATTTATCTGGCTGGAGTTTTAAATTTGCTTCTCTTAATATATTTGCAAATTTTGCGAATTTTTCTTCATGCTCTTCTAAGGTATTTGCATATAGGACTATGTCATCCAAATATACAAATAATTCAATTCCTGAAGGCCAGTTAAAACGAGATCCATTAAACGTTGGAAAGTTGCAGGTGCATTCTTTAAGAGGAAAGGCATGCGGTTGAACTCATAGCGTCCGTAAGGCGTTGAAAAAGCAGTTTTGTGCGAGTTTCCAGGACTCATTTTTATTTGATGAAAGCCACTGGCCAGGTCGAAAACCGAGAAGTATTGTGCTTGTCCTAACAGATCTAAAATATCCGTGATATTAGGGAGGGGATAACAAAATCCTATAGTTTTTTCATTTCATTCACGGTAATATAAAACCATTCGCCATTTTTCATTTCCGTGGGAATCCGGGTTCTTAAGCACGAGAAAAACAGGTGAATTGTAAGGGGATTTAGATGGCTTCATTATTTTATTTTTTATTACATAGTTCATTGACCTGTCTCGTTATGTCTTCTCTTTGAACTTGGGGAAGTCTGCATTGTCGCGTAAATATGTGTTGACTGTCTCCTGTAGGGATATTGTGTCTCATTACATTAGTTGCTTCAAGAGGTTCATCTGGAATTTAGAAAATGTCCTCATTGTTAATAATAAGTTTTTCAACATGAGTATTTTCTTCTTGATTTAAATGTTCTATGCTTAATAATTTCGTTATATTTTCTAGTTTATTTTCTTCTTTATTATTCAAAATGTGATGAAAGTGATCTTCTTGATTGTATTGAGTATAAAAATATTTAAGTATATGTTCAACTGGTTGTGATTCTGGATTTTGAGTTTGTTTTTCATTTGAAGTTTCCGTATAATAATCTGCTATTTTCATTTCTTCAAAATCTAAAAGTTCTACAGTAGGAACTGGAATTTCAACTGGATAAGGACAAGTGTTTGCAATCTTGAGATAGGATTTTCCATTATTCTTCATTACTATTGCCTTTCCTAAAAATATTCCACTATTTGGTAAAAGTTCAGGAATAAAACCGGTTTCTTTTTCATTATTTTTAACATGGACATAAAAATCAAAAATTGTTCTTGCTGCACGTAGAAAAAAATATGCCTATAATAGTAAGAATACTAGTATGAGTACTCTTGCAAAAGAGATATTAGGCCACGCCTACTCACGAACCTAGCTTCACAGCAAGCGCTGGTACGCGTGGCCTAACATCGCTTTTGCAAGAGTACTCATACCTAAGAGGATGGGTTTTCTTACAACCGTAGTAAGGCAAAGTTCCTTTTTGCAACACCCACCTCAAAAATTGACGTTTGCATGCATGTAGATGGTGCCTAAAGTACCTTATTTGAGCAGACTGTGCGTGAAAATTTTTCCGCGCATGCGCAGTTTGAAGATGGCTTACTTTAGACACTGATGAAAAAGCTGCGTATGCGCACATTCAAAATGAGGTACTTTAGACACTGGCATAGGTAACATAAGTTGATAAACCGTTTTACTCGGTGTGTATACTGTTTTTAATTTATTTATAAGTTCATCAATTGTATTATAAGTGTACCCATATATACATTTTCGGGCCTCTCCCGCAAGTTTACTCTTAAGCAGTTTGACTAGGTTTGCTTCCACTTCTATACCTGGTAGAATTGACATTGCTTCTTCGCATGCTTCGACATAATGACTAAAAGGGACGTTATTTGTTCCGTCGAATAATGGAATGACCTCCAGTGCATCTCTGAGTGAGACTTGTTGGTTCTTGTTTTGGCTGATTTTTTGAAATTCTTGCTGTCGAAATGGATTTGAGTTATTAACATAATTTGCTTTATTTAATGCCTTTTTCTGTGTATTGTCAATTATTGTTGAATTTGCTCTATTTTGATCGTCGATATTTATGTTAAAATTTGTGATAGTCTCGTCATTCAATGTATTGTTATCTAAAGTTTCGTTTTGAAATTTTTTTGAATTTGAGGAAAAAATTGAAGTTTTATCTTCCAAACTAGTGTCAATTTGGGAATCTTTATTTAGAGATTCAATTTATGAAATTATATCTGACGTATCACTAGTACCTGGTGCGTTAATTATTGCATTGTTTTTAAAGTCTTAGCCTAAATCAGGTTTCTAGGTTTTTCGAATTGTTATTGTAAGCTGTTGATTATCGCGATTATTTTTGCTAGTTCAGGATTTTGTGAAACTTGAAGGTGTGTTATTACCTTGCCTGATTCAGAATTTTGGCCCGACATTTATGATTCTCATTATGATAATAGTTGAAATTAAATTTTTTTCTGAGAAATCAGAGTATACAAAAATTGTTCAGGAATTATACGTTGGGGATACAGGGCATAAACACAAATGGTACAAAGCATAAATATATATGGTGCAGGTCATAAACATAAATGGTACAAAGCACAAATATAAATGGTACAGGGCATAAACATCGATATTATCAATTCACATATATAAATGGTATGAGTACATTTCCTAAAATAAACAGGCTTTTTGCATTCCATTGAGTCCCATGTGCTTTTTTGTTGTATTTCTAAGAAAATATTTTTTAAAATCTGAATTTAATTTTTTTTGTATTTAAATCAAAATGTTGAATAAAAGATATTTTATTTCAGAATACTGAAAAAAATTTGGTAGTTATCTCTGATATCGGTATTTTTTAATTTCTGCAGCCGATGCACCAATTTTATAACGAGGTATGTTACGTCCTGAAAAGAAAAAACTTACCTGTTAAAAATAATTAATTATAAGGTTTTCTCGTTTTTGAACGAAATCTAGGATTTCGAAGCAGGGATGAGAATAACTTCCGAAGGTTGAGCTAACTACATAATAATCTGCTGATTAATCGAAGTACATTTTAGATATAATACTTGAGTTTATTAAATATAAGAAATTACAAAATTAAAAAGAGATAGCTGAATTTAATTGTTTAAGAAAAAATAGAAAAGGATTTTGTTTTTAGAATTGATTTTAATTCCACTTTTTGGATTTTGCTTTCCTTTAAATTTCAATTTGCACTGGTGACTCTCGGGCAGCAAAACTCCTCATCCAGATCTCCACCTTGAAATAAAGGAAGATCCTAATGACGAGTTTTCAAAAGAGAGATTTAAATATTGTGAGTTATTAACTCATTGATTAAAACTTACCTAATATAAATATTCCAACTTGTGCTGTTTCAAACTCGGTGGTGGCGTTTATTACTTTAGGACGGTAACGTTGATCGTCCTTCAGATGGCTCTCCGTTGAGATGTTTGATAATGAGGATCTTGCAAATGGAGTATATTGGGGAGCAGGTAGGCTCCGGTCTCCTGCAGGTGGTTAGGGTAATAATACTTGACAATAGAATTGTCAAAGAACTACTTGGAAAAAGGTTTCTAAATAACCAGAGTCTATCTGTGTTTATTCGAGAATGTGCTCTGGGGCAGAATTTCCGTCCGATTTTGAATTTGAAGATGAGTTAGAGTTTTAAGCAGAGCTTCCACCCAATATGAATTTTGCAGATCGGCCGCTTTTCCGAAGTAATTTTGAGCAGAGCTTCCGCCCGATTTGAAATTTTAGATACTGATGTTCTGATTCTGATCCTGGGTTTGTATAAGCCAGATTCCATTGTGGTAACAACCAAAAACTTGACAACCAAAAACTTGTCGGCGAGGGGACGTAACAATTGAAATCAATTGATATCCAGATGTCTGTATCTGAAAGTGTTGTACACGGGGGTGTCATTTCCAGAGTCCAAGGAACTGGTCAGTGTGCCACCCTCTTTAATGTTTCGCTGGCTTTTATGATTCGCGTTCGGAGATTTGTAGACAAGAAGTCAT
>CAKNXH010059657.1:26122-60909 GCA_932178445.1 Andricus quercusramuli | reverse complement strand
ATGCGCAGTCGGTAACGCGCCAAGTATTTGAATAAACTTGAGCAACAGGAATTTTATAATGCCTGGAATTTAAAATTCCCGAAATTGATATTTTCGATAATTTTCAAATTCGGTATTTCTATTTCCTTTCGGGAATTATATGTATTCGGAAATTTTTGAATTTTGCATTTTTTTCCGGAAATTTTCATATTCGGGAATTTTTTATTTCGGGAAAAATATGTCATCTCATGTGTAGATTATATGTATCTTGATATTTTAACCAATCAACTACCTTTGCACCTGATATTCTTACACGCACAGCGTTTACAAGTTTTTCAATGCCCGCGTAAGAGGCTTCATGAGATGGGTCAAGATATATTTCTTCGAATAATTTCATGGTTTTAGAAACAATGATTCTCACTGACTCTTACTTCTTCTTGTCCCTTCAGATTTACCTGAACCCGTAATGCGAGGTGTTGCTCGCTTCCTACTTCTACCTGGGGTGTCAGTGATACTTATGTGTACCTCGTTATCACTAATGCTGCCTTATTCTTCTCCTGTCATTAGCGAGTCATAAAGTCTAGACGATATTTTGGGACTACGCCGACTACCTGTCACTCTCGGAGAGATTATATCTTCTTCCCAGTATTCTCTATTTCCGACAATATCTCCAGACATGCCGATTTCACGAAGGATCATGGCAAACTGGTTTCGCTTACAATTTTAATTTTCGTTTTATTGGGGGGATTTTGAAAACGCTATAACTCTGACAATTTTCTTCTCATCAGGAAATGTCATCGAAATAAATTGTTTAAATTTTCCAGTACTACAAGCGGCCGCACCTATGATTTCCGAATTTCAACAAAAAGGTCTGGAATTTTTTGAAAATGCCCTAATTTTTTGAATTTTCATCGAAAATAGCTGGTTAGCGAACTCGATCTTTCTTTTTGGTCTCTGAAACTCTGTTCCAAAGCACAATCCAATTGGATTAGTCTTACGAAAGTTATCCGATATTCAGACGACGACGAGGACAGACAGACAGACACCGACGTAGAAACTATTTTTTCTGACACAGGGGGCCTCAGGACGTCGACATTTTATGTAATCCACGAAAGTCATTCTTCGCATAAAAACAGTACCTTCTCATTATGATGAGAATGTAATAATTCATTATTTTTTGTGCGATCTAAATTTGAATTTTCGATTTTTTCAAGGAAATTCAAAAAGTTATCATAACATTCTTGTAGGGCTTTCAAAAAGGAACGTTTTTTGTCTCTTGACTTTTTTTCATATTGTGCTTTGTTTCGCTTAAAATGTTAATTTTCGTTTTTTTTGGGGGGATTTTGAAAATGCTATAACTCTGACAATTTCTTGTTCATCAAAAAATGTCATGGGAATAAATTGTTTAAATTTTCTAGAGCTCTGAGCAGCCGCACATATGATTTCCGAATTTCAAAAAGAATGGTCTAAAATTTTTTGAAAATTTCCCAACTTTTTGAATTTTCATCGAAAGTCATTTTTCACATAAAAACAATACCTTCTTATCATGATGTGAATGTAAAAATCAGGAAAACTAACTTGGAACAAAACATGCAAATCATTCTAAAAAGTTATTAAAAATCATTGGACTGTGTTTTAAAAAAAGATCATATACCTGGTATAATTTGCGTGATTATTAATACCTTGCAGAACTTTTTAAATTGGTATGCATTCGAAAAATGTCACTATATAATAATTTAATAATTTTGTGGACATCTAATAAAATCCATAACTATAACTAATGAATCTCTTAAGATTCGTGATTAAAAATGGCACTTGAAATTTCTTTATTTATCACCATGACAGTTTCTTATTTGGATAATTTGAAAGTAATTTTGACGTGCTTCGCAAGTTTGAGCGCGCCTGGGACGCCCGACTGTTGGTTCTCGCGCTTCGCGCTCGATAATATATTTACCTCTTTTGTTAAAGCTTCTTTAGGCTTTAAGGAACACATTCTTATCATGTTTCTCGTGCTTCGTACTCAATTTTGTCCAAAATGTGAACTTTTCTACATTATGTTCAACACTATTATATCTAATGTACATTATATTTATTTCTGTACCTCGATCTGGTACTGCTTATTAAGATATTGCAAAATAATGTAAAAATTTTATTTTTCATCATGGCTTTAATATTTTCTCCTTACTTTGCACTAATTTTTATTCCCAGCTGCCGTGAAAATGCATCCAGTTTGAGCGCGCAATTCAAAAACTGTGATTCAAACCCCTCATAAACTACAATCAGAAAGTGAAACTAAACATGTTTTTTTTTTCAATTTGACTATGAAGAGGGTTCCTAAAGCTCCTACGGCCTTGACGATTACATTCTCATTGTCATATTTGCGCTTCGCGCTCAGCAGCTAGGTATATTAAATAGTTAAAATTTATCAACACTCCACTCACAAACTAAAAATCTAAAAAATTGAATAAATAAAATTGTAGCAATCAAATTTTCAACAATCCATTATCGCCTATTAAAAAATTTAGATCGATACGATAGTCTTCATATTTTACACTACCGAACAATTCACAAAAAGGTTAAGATGAAAATGGCTAGGATCGTGAACATAAGGCGATGATTCGGTGCCAATGTTGGCAGCGCTGCTCAGGTTTCAGTTTTGCCAATGTCGCCAAGGAGCGAAACTTCAAACTTTTACTACTTTCATTTCTTAGCAAATAAATTGGTGGTAAATGTGCCTACTTTATTTGTTGTGACTAGAATTACTATCGTTACTAATATAACCTATGTAGGATTGCTAACGGCGACTTGTTGCCGCACTAAACTGGTTAGTTAATTTTACCATCAAAGTAGTTGAAGGGCGGAAAAACTGTGGGGGTAAGTGCCACTTTTTTTGAAAATGAGATTTTTGCATTTTCGAATAGTCTTGGTAAAGGCCGTCACTACTGCGTTAAGGAAATGTCGAAATACCAATTTCTTTTCTTTTCATAGCTGTCTAAAAACGGTCGGGGTGGTAACTCTACGGTAGCGGAAATTCTATTGGAGGTAACTCCTCATGGGGCCCTATGGAAATTTCGCGTTTTATAACGGAATGGGGGGTGGGGGGTACACTTGAAATCTATGGGACTGAGGTTCCATATATTGGTGTTACATGATACTAAAGCGTCGGTACACGGAAAAAAGTAGATAGTTAGATTCACTTTTATGTATTGTTAACTTCAAGTTTACTTGTTCACATTGTACAAGAAACAATTCAAATAGTTTTTTATACTGAATGAGATTGTAATCTCAAAATATACAAAACCTAAAGAAAGCAATACTACTTCAAATTGTAAAAAGAAAGATTACTAAGAACAAGTAGCTTCAATAACTATTTGAAATAGTACAGTTGAACATGTAAACTGTATGAATAACTAATTCACATAGTAAGCAAAGCATTGTGAGTTTGACTTTTGCAAGTGAGTTCGATCTCCTTTTTCGCATTGCAATAAGCACTGCGCGAGATTGTTAGCCCTACTATTTGAAATTGTGAGTAACTTCAGTGGGATAACTAGAAACGTGTAGGCCCTTTCCGAAAAATTTTTTAGGCGGTCCGCTTGAAATTAAAAAAGAAGGACGACTTATAACTTGCTTATCAGTAAAAGAACAGATTTTCGCTTCTCAATCTATAAGACAGACTACCCGCTGACATTTTACAAAAGGAAATAAATTGTCAGAAACTATTTCATAATGGTTTCTCTTTTTTCATAATATTAGATGAGATAATTGATATAAATAAACATAGTGCAGAACTCTATACTTCGATGCAGTTTTTTTGTTTTGTACCAAATTTTCAGAATGTAAAAATATTATAAAAAATTATGTATAAAAAAATACTTTTTTTACATTACTTCTGCTATGGAATTTTTTGCTTATGATATTTTTAATTCCTTATAACAATAAAAATGATTGAGATCGTACTTGATTTAGCCACCCAGGTTCGAATATTATATTATTTGGAAGAATTTTTTTAGTAGAATAATGCATTGTTTTCGACATATCATTCCTTGAATCAATAATTAAATAGTATATTATGCACCTAGGAGGAGAAAAAGTGCCTCTCCCCCTTGGCGCATAAGATATTTTTCATAACAAATGAATAATTTCACACATTTCTCGAAATACAGTCATGATTTCAGTCCATATTAGATTTTGTATAATGAAGCATGAAATTAATGATAACCTAATCTATGGTAATTTTAGAGGTGATTTATGGTAACTTATCATAGATTATCCAAAATTCAGTTTTTTACATTTCCATAAATCACCGGAAATTCATGGAAAAATTCGGTAATTTATGATAATTTTACAGGTGAATATGGTAACTTACCCAAAATTCATTTTCAACAATTTCCATAAATTTCTGGAAATTTATGAAAATGTTCCATAAACTTCCGAAAATTTATGGCAAATTTTGGTAATTTATGGTAATTTTACAGGTAAATATGGTAACTTACCATGGAATACCCAAAATTAATTTTTAAAAATTTCCATAAATTTCCGGAAATTTATGAAAAATGTCGGTCATTCATGGTAATTTTACAGGTGAATATGGTCACTTACCCGAAATTCATTTTTTTTCTCCATAAATTTCCGGAAATTTATGAAAAATTGCGGTAATTTATGGTAATTTTACAGGTATATATGGTAAACTTTCATAAATAACCGCAAAATTCTATTATCTGCAACCAAAATTTTCTCTCAGTTTTGACCGTGAGTGGGCTGATAATCATAAAATGCGAGCTCATAATTGCATAATTTTCATTATTCATCCCTGAAGTCACTTTTTTGAGTCCCCAGGGAGTAAAAAGTAGAGCTTTAGCCCCGCTTCATAGGCGTTGAAAAGGGCTGAAATCATGCATGTGTCATCAAAAAATAATTTGTAATACAATTTTAGTTCAAATTAATTTCCATATTTAAAGCAGTAATAATTTTTTCAACCTTTTCACATTGATGTTTGTAGAAATCAATATCATTTATTGAGAAAATTTTTTTTTCTCATTTTCTTAAGATTTTTAACAAAAATAGAATCTGCAATTCTACAAGATTTCATTCGAAATCATTTTTTCAAGTCTTGATTTACTGTGTGAGTTGATACTTTCAAGCAAAATATTTTTTCCTAGCTCGTTACAATTTATTAGATATCACCTGTAAGAGATTAATTAAAAAAATTGTAAGTAGACATTTATTTTCTTAGCTGGCCACGTTTTTCTCAGAGAAACCGCTTGATCGAGACTTTGTCAGAAAAAACTAAACGGTTCCGTAGCTCACTTGACTAAGGCGTGCGCTATACTTAGGTTTTAGGACAGGTTTTAGGTAGGCAGGTAGGGTTCGATTCCCCAGCGGGGGCGATTTTTCCAAGCGTTTGAGCGTGCGATCATATGTGTAAGACTCTATGCGTGCGACTGTGTAAGAATAATCGTAAATTACGTGCAGTAAAATCATATATAACATAATTTTTTTCCTCCTCAAATCGATCGACATTTTACATCATTTTTGTTTTGTATAGAATGCGTGCAGTGCATATATACATATACATAAACGCGTTACGATGCGAAATCGGCAAAGTTATTCTTCACAGAAGGAAAGCTTACTACACGAAATAGTAACTTTTTCTCGCTGAGTATTGATGGTTACCAAGTGGTGCAGTGCATCCTACTATTTGAAATTGTTCATCTTACTCTTTTAAAGAGTCAGTTTAATATAACTGAATAAAAAATAGTAATTTCAACAAGATTCACGACGAAAAGCTGCGGTTCAATTTAAAATAGTTAGAACTAGTGGTTTCGAGAGTTCTTCTAACGATCCACTTTTTTCCGTGTAGGTTATCGTGGCGGAGAGTTTTCGTCTTCTTCATCGTTCTTTAACGTGTTATTAGTCGAAAACAGCACATCTTTTGTACATTTTGGTATTTCAAAAAATTTTTTCTTTCGTTTTTGACATTTCAGAAACGCGTACGGTCTTTCATGACGAAACAAACACACTGAACGAGAAAAAGGAAAAGAAAAACGATGGAATTAACCCTTCCCGTGCAGAAATTGCCCCTATTTGGTCCCGATTTCCGATGTGGCCCCGATCGGGTTTGCCACATTGTGGCTGTCGCATGGCTACTCTTGTGGTTCGGGTCGGAACGATATATCGAGAAAATACCAGCTGTAAATTGCAGCGCCATCTGCTGTGCCGACCGCCTGATATATCTGATGTTTTATTTTATATTTTCCACAATACGGTTCGGTTTTGAGTGTAATGTGATTACAAAAATAATTAAAATGCCGAAAACAAAAAGTACCTTACGGGTACGGAAATATAGGTCAATTTCTGTCATTCCCTAGTGCGCAATGAGGATGAAGGTTAGTAGATTTATTAAAATCGAACGAGCAAACCTAACCTCCAAATAAATTGAGAATAATAAGTTAAGAAAACTATATAAACATTAATTTAAAAGTAGGAACGTTAGCAGAGGTTATGTTTGTGATTTCACAAACTCTTCCTTTCGATTGTTTGGAAAAGAAGGCAACTTTGTGCAAGGGTAGACATCAAAGCCACGTGTAGCCATGTGATTCATTCGCTTAAGTTTATGTTAATTAATTATGCTAATAATTCTAGTACAACCTGCTACACGAAAATAAGTTTACAATGAACCTATGAGCAAAATAAACCTTTCAACGACAGTGAAACGTTCATGTAAGTACGTCTTAATTGGTACTTTCTCTCTGTCAAATTTCCGACAGTGCAATCGAGAAAGTTCACTTAATTTGAACAAATTTTTGTTTTTCTTGTTGCACAAATAACGCTGGGATATTTAACCGATCCAACATTCTTCAGTATGCTATTATTGTGATAATTGAGACAATTTCTATCTACAACATTAGTGTATTGCAAAGGTACGGATAGTTGCTTTAGAATTTTCAGTGTCATAACCTCACTTTGCTAGTCTTTGTTGCGTGAACAGGACTACAAAATGCTGAACACCTGTTTAATTTATATTAAGTTGGACTGAAAAATATGAAAAATTTTCTGTTTTGATTTTCTAATATTTTTTAATAAAGTATAAAGTTCTCAATTTATTGTTTATTTATTACTACAAGAAAATTTAAATAATAGTATGGCTAAACATAAAAAAATAAAAGGGCGCTGCTCTGGGCCAGATCCGACCGTCCTTATGGATGCCCAGTCTGGCCCTGATCAGGCTAGGCGTTTCATTTCGAATCTGGCGCTGGAAGGATTGCCCGACTGGGCCCACATTCTGCCACATCTGGGCCCGACCCGCGCCACGCCGAAATTTCTGCACGGGTTTTAGTTCTTCCGCTGCCTTGGAGTTATCCCCTTCCTAGACTTTGAACATTCGTGGTGTTTTCATTGTTTCATGTAACGGGATGAAATTCACAAAGGACATAGATCTACACTAGATTTACGTACAAAAAAAGTACTACATACAACGTATTGCGAACGTTTTTTCGTCGCCCTGTAAAATTTCGGAAATCGCACTTACCCCCTATAGTTTTTCCGCCCTTCAGTTGTCGAATCTAATACCATCTCTACTAATAAAGAGCTTCTTCTCACAACTAACCATTTTTTTCAGTCTTTAAGTGGAGAACCCTTTTTCTACACTACTACATGAAGGTTACAGTGACTGGTCACTATCTCGACCTTACTGATTCTCCATTTCAATCAATAACCGGTGAGTCATAAATCCATAAATTTCTAATTTCATTTCTCTAACACCTTTAAGCCATAATACATAAATTTGCTTTATTTTAAGGTACTGACCAAGCATTTGAAAAAAAGCCTACACGTTTTCTGTCAACTTCAATTGCTAACGTAAACTCTCAGTAAGTAATAAGTCCTGATTGTCATTATTTATAATAAGTTGTTAATACCTAATTAATTTGCTATTTCTTCCTCTTCCCTGTGCGAGATCTTCGACCTTAACTGAAACGAGAAACTCAATTAAAAAGGAAAGTAATTTGCGTTTTCTATGACGTGAAAATAGGACTCATATTTTTTTTCTCATTTTAGATCTATTTTCATCGATTAAAAAAAGTGGAAAATAAAAAATTAAATGTGATATCCCTTTTTAGTCGATTTTAATGCAATTCTTCTTGATGTTTCTTTTTTTTCAAATTTTAGTTTCTAATGAAAAATCAAGTTAAGAAAAAGGAACCAATTAAATAATAGTAATCATCAAAAGCAGAGTAGAAAAAATAATTTTCTTTTCATAGGATCAGAAAATGCGCATGCGTTCACTTTACTATGTATGCAAGTTCGACGTTTTTTTAGTCACCGGCCTACAGTACTGCTGGCACTGTTGCGTTCCACTAACTTATTGCACATCCTCTTCAATCTACATAATTGATATATAAATTATATTTGGTAGATTATAAAATCATATAATAAGTTTAATAATTTTCAAATCACTTTTTTCATATTTACGAACAAAAACAGTATTGGGCAAAACGTTGCCATTAAAAATGCATGCAATGTTCACATCACATTGAGAGTAATTCATGCACTTTGACATTGACTGAAATTTAAATTTTTCTTTCAAGTGATTTTACTCTTATTTTATAAACTTGATTCGCCTGTATGAATATTTTATATAAACTCTCTTTAATTGCCTGTTTAGTTGTGTATGTGTGATTTCGCACAATTATATTGACGATGATGTCTTCTTCGTACTGCTGCCATCATGACAACTATCACTACCGTTCAGCTACGAGAGTGGGTGTAATTGGTGAAAGCAGCGAACAGATTTCAGATAGTGATATAGCAGAACTAAGTCAACTTGAAGATGACAATGAAGGCAATGGAAAGGATATTGATGAGGAAGGTGATAAAAATGAAGATGACGATGACGATGATGATGATGATGATGAAGATGTTGATGATAATGGAGAGAGGGATGATCTTCCTTATCCTGGATTTGCCCCAATAGCTCTTCGGTACCTAAACCAAAATACAAGACCGCGCAACTGGTGTCTTGCTTTGATTACAAATCCATATCCTTTTGAGCTTTAAAAGTTAGATTATATTTATCGGCAAACTAACTGCGATTGCATTGTTAGTATACTTATATGTAGCCTGTGAAAAGGAGAGCATTGTAATTAATATACGGCATTACAAATATAATGCCTTTCATTCACAAAACAATTCCATTTTTGCTCAAATAAAATGAAAATGGCATCAAGCAGCTGTGGCTCTATTCGATACTTTTCCTGTAAAAGGTAATCAGCACCGTGTGACATTGAATTTTATTGGCTATAGTAATACATTCGATTTCACGGAAAGCATTGTTTGACCTTTAACTTACAGGGTCATATAGTCAGTCAGTCTTCACTTCCTTCACTTAACTTCAGATTCCGCTCAACGTGATTAAATGCCTGAACTTTTTTTATGGGTTCAAAATGATAGAAGCAAAATGACTGATGTGCTAAAAAAATCCTTCGGACAGAAACGGAATTATTCTGGAATTGAATACATTAATTTAGAAAAAGGTAGAATTTTTCACTGTCGAAAAATTAAATATAAATTTCACAGTTATTCGGTCAATTTTTGTGCGATTATTTTAAACTTATGTTTCCATATACGTACTACTTCATTCATTTCCATGAAAAAAGGATTAGCCCCGAAACTAACAGTACCACTTATAAATTGAAAGGAACTTTGCAAAACAAAGCCGGTCACGCCTCCTCAGAAACAAGTTTCACTTAATTGAGCAGGCTACATTTTGTACCTTAGAAATTATGTTTTCGGGATGCCTCCTGAGTATTATTACAGAATATGAAAAAAATTGTTAGGCCCCCTATTAATTAAAATTAATTTTAAATTTGCGCCCAAAATAAGTTACTGTGCGATTAATATTGATTGACTTTCCGATCCCTTCCAGATTTTGAAAAATATGTGGAAGACATAAGTTTTTTTCATGATTCCAGAATTCTGATCCATATTTCGTAAAAATTCTAGGAACCAAAAATAAAGCCTAAAAATTTCCGAAGAATGAAGAAAGAAAATAGAATGTTCTAGCATAAATATAGCATAAATATAGCATGATACATCGTTAAAGTTGGACAAATGGAAAACAATCGCAAATACTTTCAACTACAGTCTCGTCAGTTTTTATTTGAACAAAATAAGAAACACACAGTCTGAAAGGCCTGTTTTTCCTCTTTAAAACAAAAAAAATGTTCAAATCGGATAAAAATTAGGGAAGTTACCCGTGCAGAAATTTTGGCGTGGCGCGGGTCGGGCCCAGATGTGGCAGAATGTGGGCTCAGTCGGGCAATCCTTCCAGCGCCAGATTCGAAATGAAACGCCTAGCCTGATCAGGGCCAGACGGGGCATCCATAAGGACGGTCGGATCTGGCCCAGAGCAGCGCCCTTTTATTTTTTTATGTTTAGCCATACTATTATTTAAATTTTCTTGCAGTTATAAATAAACAATAAATTGAGAACTTTATACTTTATTAAAAAATATTAGAAAATCAAAACAGAACATTTTTCATATTTTCCAGTCCAACTTAACATAAATTAAACAGGTGTTCAGCATTTTGTAGTCCTGTTCATGCAACAAAGACTAGCAAAGTGAGGTTATGACACTGAAAATTCTAAAGCAACTATCCGTACCTTTGCAATACACTAATGTTGTAGATAGAAATTGTCTCAATTATCACAATAATAGCATACTGAAGAATGTTGGATCGGTTAAATATCCAAGCGTTATTTGTTCAACAAGCAAAACAAAAATTTGTTCAAATTAAGTGAACTTTCTCGATTGCACTGTCGGAAATTGGAAAGAGAGAAAGTACAAATTAAGACGTACTTACACGAACGTTTCACTGTCGTTGAAAGTTTTATTTTGCTCATAGGTTCATTGTAAACTTATTTTCGTGTAGCAGTTTGTACTAGAATTATTAGCATAATTAATTAACATAAACTTAAGCGAATGAATCACATGGCTACACGTGGCTTTGCTGTCTACCCTTGTACAAAGTTGCCTTATTTTCCAAACAATCGAAAGGAATAGTTTGTGAAATCACAAACATAACCTCTGCTAACGTTCCTACTTTTAAATTAATGCTCATATAGTTTTCTTAACTTATTATTCTCAATTTATTTTGTGGTTAGGTTTGCTCGACCGATTTTAATAAATCTACTCACCTTCATCCTCATTGCGCACTAGGGAATTACAGCAATTGACCTATATTTCCGTATCCGTAAGGTACTTTTTGTTTTTGGCATTTTAATTATTTTTGAAATCACATTACACTCAAAACCGAGCCGTATTGTGGAAAATATAAAATAAAACATCAGATATATCAGGCGGTCGGCACAGCAGATGGCGCTGCAATTTACAGCTGGTATTTTCTCGATATGTGGTTCCGACCCGAACCACACGAGTAGCCATGCGACAGCCACAATGTGGCAAACCCGATCGGGGCCACATCGGAAATCGGGACCAAATTGGGCAATTTCTGCACGGGTATGAGTGATTTTTCTCACAAAACTCCAAAACAGATTTTTTGGCCAAAAAATGAGATTTTGGGGTGTATGGGAAATTTCTCCTATACAGTTTTTCTTAGTTTTACTAGATCTACAACTTGTGCTAGGTCTCCATAAAAGTGCAAAATCACTGTCACACAGTGTTATCTTTCCGCATACGTACTACAGTTATTCGGTCAATTTTTATGTGGTTATTTTTAAATTATGTTTCAGTATACCTACTATTTCATTTATTCTCAAGAACAAAAGACTAGCCGCGAAACTAAAAATGCCACCTATAAAACGAAAAGAACTTTGGAAATCAAGGCCAGTATCAAAGAAAGCGGAATAATTGAAACAACGGAGATAAGTAATTTATTTCAATTACTATTAAATTTGACGAGAAATGAAATTTTAGATTTTAAACTTCAACTGTTGATGAAATTTTGATGATATCATTCAAAATTGAACTGTTTTGATTAATAGGAAGGGGCGGGGGGGGGGGGGTCGACACTTTTAAAATAAAAATGGAATTAGGATGAAATACTTTGTTATTTAATTCTTTCGTCTTCTCCTATGTTTATTCATGAGGAATATAATAAATACCTATATTTTAAAGAAACAGGGTTTTGAGATTGAAAGCTCAAAGTTTTTGTGTCTGAAACGACCACCTGCACTTGGAAAGCGTACAGACGAGTTCTCAAATATCAGTGTAACAGATTCAGCCTTAGAAGAAGGTTGAACTTTTCACTGTCGAGACGTGAAATAAAAATTTCACCGTTATTTGGTCAATTTTGGTCTGATTATTTTAAAATTATGTTTTCATATACGTACCACAGTTATTTGCTCAATTTTTATGTGGTTATTTTTTAATCATGTTTCCATATACGTATTATTTCAGTTATTTCACAATAAAAAAGATTAACCGCGAAACTAAAAGTGACACTTATAAATTTAAAAGAACTTTGGAAATCAAGTCCAGTATCAAAGGAAGCGGAATAATTAAAACAACGGAGATAAGTAATTTGTTAGAATTACTATCAAATTTGATGAGAAATTTAAGTTTAGATTTAAAATTTCAACTGCTGATGACATTTTTATGATATCATTGAAAATTGATCTGTTCTGATTGTTAGGGCGAGGGGGCGGGGGTGGGGATTAGTCGTACACTTTTTAAATAAAAATGGAATTAAGACGAAATACTTTGTCAATTAGTTCTTTCGTCTTCTCCTACGTTTATTGTTATGGAATATAATAAATATCAATAATTCAAAGAAACAGGATTTTGGGATTGAAAGCGAAGCGTTTTTATGTTTGAAACGACCACCTCCACTTGAAAAGCCAACAGACGAGTTCTTAATTATCAGTGTAACAGATTCAGTCTTAGAAAACGGTTGAATTTTGCACTGTCGAGATATGAAATATAAATTTCACAGTTTATAGGTTAATTTTTCTGAGATTATTTATAAATTATTTTTTCATATACACTGTTTTCTCCAATACTTCTACAATACAAGCGTAAGGCAAAATTGCAAACACGGTATTGGAATGCCGAAATTGCAATACATGTATTGTAGCGTTTGTAAGTCGAAAATTGAGTGTGCGGATATAATAAGCCAATAAGGGGACGAGCGCTCGAAAACGCGAAAATGTATTGTCCAAACTTCTTATAATATCCAAATTTTAAAGTTAAAAAAATTCAATAAAAAAATATATGGCGTTGTAGAGAATGACAAGACGGAACTTTTTTCTTTTTGAAGTTTTTCTTTCCGACGTATATTTTTAATAATATAATTGAAAAAGGGATGAAAAAATTTTGCCAAATTCAATTATTTTTTAAAACATGAATCGTTTCCACGTTGACAAATATTATTGGAACTATTTGAAATTTGGTAAACATACGCATTATACCCTAGCGATGCCTACAAAACAAAGAAAAAAGAGACACTTGTTCCTTACTATCGGAGGAATATTTCTGGAAATTTTTAGATCGATTCATTGCAAATTGGCGGAAATATCCATTTTGTAAGAAAGTACGCGACGTCGTCTACACCGAAAAAACGATATTCTCATTTTAATAATTTCCCACTAAGTTTAAGAATATTTGCAACTTAAATAGGCGCCAACAATCAGAGCCGGAGCTATACATTTGGCCGCCCGTGTGCAAAATTTTTTCCGCCGCCCCTCCCCCACCATTACCCCACCCTTCCCCTTTTCTTTGAAAAAGAAAAAAATACATTTTCTATATAAATATGCTTTATTTTTATTTGAACATTATTAATATTACTTACATTATTGTTTTTTTCTCAAACTTTTTCTCGGGTGAACCCGGTTTTTCGTCATAGCCAAGGACTAAGTCAAGTGACTGATGAGATGAGGATGTTATAAGTTATTTCAATACGTTGTTTGAAATCATTTACGACAGGGGTCATCAGCGAGGGGAAATTTCTCGAGTCCAGCTCCGTTAACACGTGTGGACCGCTCGCTGCGGCTCTCCCACCAAGAGTCTCCACTCTACTCTAAGGGTTCGGGGTGGTGGTAAATTCTGACGTCATACAATAGAATTTACCACCACCCCGAACCCTTATAGTGGATTGTAAACTCTTGGTGGGAGAGCCGCAGCGAGCCGTCCACACGTGTTAACGGAGCTGGACTCGAGAAATTTCCCCTCGCTGATGACCCCTGATTTACGATGCTGTTGTAGGTACAAAATTAGAAGCATGGTGTAGTTTGCAGTTTGGCTTTGCCGCTGTTATCCTTACACAGCGGCCGTGAGTGTTGAAGGTGACACCAGACGCCTCTGGATGCTTTCTTAGAGCTACCATGTATCACGCCATAGGTTCTTAGTCACTTGCTTCCTGATGGTCTAGAAAGTTTCTTACAATGCGACAAGTATTTAATAAAACCGCCTCTTGAGCTGCCGCCAGTACCCTACTGACTCCTAAATGTTCAAGATGTTCAGTGCATCTTGCGTGCACATTGCCTGCAGCCGAAATCACAATAGGATGAATAGATGCATGTTTCACATTCCTCCATATTGCCTTATAACTTCATGCCTTAGCTCGCTATACTTATGAATCTTGGTTGTACAGGTTGCCTGCAAATTTCAGTCAAGCGGACAAGCAATGTCGATGATGTAGACTCTTCCGCCTTTTTTCTCTCGCATCACGATGTCAGGTCGATTGGCTCGGATGTAATGATCCGTCTGGATAGTCACATACCAATATAAGATGCAATCATCATTTTCTAAAACGGACATTGGAATGTATCTATAGAAAGGCATCCATTCTGTTAAGAGTCCTAGGTTTAGGGCAAGTTGTTGATGTATAATTCCCGCCACATCATTATGTCTGTGCGTATATTCTCTTTTAGGCATTACGCGACAACCATCAATAACTTACATTATTGATATTATTTACATTATAAATATCATTTACATTATTATTATACACATTATCTACATCATTTAGGGGAGACCATCCTAGAATAGATAATGATCCTACAGTAGATAATCATTAATTACACCGGCACACAAAAAAAAACACTTTTCTGTTCTACAGATGCGACACATATATTCCCATGTATTCTGACCCGCTGAGCACGAATCCGTGGTCCGTTTGACCCCAGCACATCTGGGTCAAGGGCATTTGAAGGTCAAACGGACAGAAAAGTCATTTAGATGAAGATAACTACCATAAATTATGTTTTTTGGGTCGCTGAATCCGAATCCGGGGTCCATTTGGACTCGACGAGTCAAGGTCAAGGTCATTTCAAGGTCGATTCCGTTCATTCCACTAAAAACAAATTTATGACTGCAAATTCTGAAAGAACGGAAGATTTTACGTCCAGATATGTATGTTATTACTTTTTGTGACGACCTGTTAAGGTCATTTTATTTAAATATATAGATGATTCATATGCGTAAATGGTAAATGGGCTACATGGGACTAGACTACCATACTAATATATTGTGGGGGTCGCTAAGTCTGAATCCGAGGCCCGCTTGACCCCACGGTGCCAAGGTGAAGGTCATATCAAGGTCATATCAAAGTTAGATCGGAAGAAAAATGTGTTGCCGATCCAAAATTTGACTTCCACATGTGGGTAAACTTTCCCTGGCGTCTCGATATTTTTCTGCCTTTACCCACGCTTGTAAGGAACTTTTGACAGCTCTAACGATTCGGCAAGTGAGCTTTTATGAAGCCGCCCTTATCCGATTTGCCTGTTACACCAACGATCAGCTAACTTCACTTGAGGGAGCAAAGCTAGTGGCTTCAAATTTTAAAGACGGTGGTGACAACTTTTATGAGAACAAAAGACAGTTTCTGTACGAAGTTACCTGCAACACCATTTACCCGAAGTTTTTTCTGTGCTCCACGTGGTGACGGCGGTGAACGGATTTTTTTCTTGCTTTTCATTTTTCGGCTAAGCCCTGTGGTGAAGGCATTGTGCCGTCATGGCTGGCACGAGAGAAAGTACGATGCAGGGTATTGGACGCCCAGTATCGGCGATTGGTCAGGGTGAGGAAACGGGCCCGCAATCGTCGTCATCCAGCTACCGCCACCCTTTATTGGTTGGCGATTCAACTGATAAAGAATATAAAGCTACAACAAGTAATCATGTTTTTACCAGCCATGACTGCAACAGCGATAAAAATGTTTTTTGCTACGTTTGTGGAAAGTATGAAGTCATCACTTGCCGTAGGTCAATGAATGAGCAATGTAGAGACATATATCGTCAATGTTATAAAAGAGAAATTTCCCTTCAAAATGAAACATTTGCTCCAGATAGCATTTGCAGTGCTTGTTACACTATGCTTTTACGTTGGAATAAAGTAAAAAACAATAAAATGTTAAAATACTCCTCACCGGTAATATGGTCAATACCTCAATCAGAAAAAGACTGTTATTTTTGCAACACAAAAGTTAAAGGATTCAACGTTAAAAAAAATCAAGAATATCTTATGCAATAGTGTCTTCTGTCATAACAATCTGATGACTGCTCATACGAAGACCATGAAAATGAAGAATATGTGCCAAAATTGCTGAGAAAGCAAAAAAATGAATCTATAAGACTATTCAACCAAGATAGTTTTAAACGATTTCATCAGGAGCATGGGTCTTCCTAAAGATGCTTCTGAATATATGGCAGCTGAGTTAAAGAGCCGTGGAATGGTAGAACAGGGGACGAAGTCATCTTTCTACAGAAATCGAGAAAAGAAGTTCCGTCAGTACTTCAATAAAGATGAAGAAGGTATGTTGATATATTGCAGAGACGTTAACGGTTTGATGAATGAACTAAAAAAGGATGTTTACATTCCAGAAGAATGAAGATTGTTTATAGACTCGTCAAAACAAAGTCTTAAGGCAGTGCTGCTTAACAATGGAAATGAGTACGCAAGTCTACCAATAGTGCATTCAACAAAATTAACAGAAAGTTACGAAAACGTCCAATACGTATTGGAGAAAATTGAATATGACAAACATAAGTGGCAAGTTTGTGGTGATTTGAAAATCATAACCATTCTCCTTGGTCAACAATCAGGATATACAAAGTATCCCTGCTTTTTGTGTTTGTGGGATAGCAGGGATCGCACGAATCATTACAAGAAGAAGGTTTGGCTAATAAAAGAACAACTTGAACCTGGAAATCATAATGTACTTCAACAACCTTTAATTGATCCATCAAAAGTATTGCTCCCGCCTCTGCACATTAAACTTGGACTTATGCAACAATTCGTCAAAGTATTGAATAAAGAAGGATCATGTTTTCAGTACTTGACGAATGAATTTCCTCGATTAAGTGATGCTAAATTGAAAGAAGGAGTATTTGATGCACCTCAGATCCGTAAAATTTTTTACGACGAAAATTTCATCAAGACAATGACAGGCTTAGAAAAAGCTGCTTGGCTCAGTTTTCGAGATGTTGCTCAAAACTTCTTAGGAAATTACAGAAGTAATGACTACAAAGAAATCGTAGCAAATATGGTGAGGAACTATCGACGCTTGGGATGTTTGATGAATCTCAAACTTCATTTCATGGACTCTCATATTAGCTATTTCCCTGAGAACTTAGGCGATTACAGTGAAGAGCAAGGGGAGCGTTTCCATCAAGATCTAAAAGACACTGAACTTCGATGGCAAGGAAAATGGGACGTGAATATGTTGGCTGACTACTGCTGGCTGCTAAAGAGAGATCAATTACCTGGCGATGAAGATGGTGATAGTTCGAAGAGAACTAGAAATCCACTGCATAGATCCTTTGACAATAAAAGAGAACGTTATAGGCGAAAGAAAGAATAAACGCTATTCCAAAATACCATACCGTAACTCTCGTTTAGTCCTGATTCGTTGCGTTAAAGGAGATTCAGATTCGAATTCAGCTACCCTTAAAACATGTAAAAGTCAAATTTTGGAACAGTGACACATTTTTCTTCAGATCTAGCTTTGATATGACCTTGATCTGACCTTGACCTGGGCGCCCTGGGGTCAAATGGGCCTTGGATTCAGACTTAGCGACCCCCACAACATATTAGCATGGTAGTCTAGTCCAATGTAGCCCATTTACCATTTACCCATATAAATCATCTATATATTTAAATGAAATGACCTTAACATGACCTTAGAGGTGGTCATAAAAATATAAAAACATACATATCTGGACGTAAAATCTTCCGTTCTTTCATAATCTGCAGTCAGAAATTTGTTTTTAGAGAAATGAACAAAATTAACCTTGAAATGACCTTGACTTCGACTCGCTTTGAAACTTTTCTCGGGATCATCTATTCTTTGTCGCGTACCCAACAGGTTTTTGAACTTGATATCTACCTTTAAAGTTGCCCAGAGTCAAAATTTAGACCATACTTTGAACCTGCAGCTCCTCATTAGAACCTGCTTTGACGCTATTTAAACCTTTAGCCCCTACTTTGAGGTTTTTACTCCTAGAAAATGAAACATTAGAGCCTCCTTTGACTCCGTTCGAACCTACAGGCCCTTCTCTGAATATTTAAAAGCTACACCCAGGAAACAAGAACCCATTGAAAAGGCGACTCCGTGAATTGCGTATCTGTCATTTGCAGATTAAGATTTTTAAAACTGAATCGGTTTGCGACTATGTGAATCAGTCAGTTTCTCGATATTAGCAGTAATAAAATATCTGTAAGCAAAAAGGAAAGGATTCTTTCTAAAAATGTTTATTTTCTTATCAAACCGAAACTAACGTTTCCATTTGAGCCTTAAGTTATCGAATGCTATCGTCCCAAGAAGTCAGAAAAGAATATAAATAGGATTTTCGACTTGCGAAAGAAAACCAAATTTGGAGGTTACGGACAAAAAAATTAAATAAAAAATTGTCGGACTACTCTGTAATTTAATCCCAAATCGGTTTCATTCTCTTGAGGAATCTTTCCACTAAACTGAAGTGAAGGTCAACGATATTTCACAAATAAGTTTTCAAATTATATGATAAAAAACACTACAAACAAAGAATTATATACTTCATGAGGTTCGTCTCAATATTAAGTTCCTGAGGTACAGTTGATAGTAAATGTATTTCTGCAGAGAAGGGAACTCGAAATAAAAATTTATAACCATTACCGAAATTCCGCCATTATTATTATTATTATTGCCAGTGTAGGGGCTGGAGCACCAAGGTAAGGTCTGGAGCGCCAAAGTAGGTTAGGGCCTGAAGCACCAATGTAGGTTCTAATTTAGACCCTACTTTGACGCTAAACGTGGAAAAACGGCTGATTTCGGACATTTTTAGCTTCAAGGTTGGGTCTAAATTGAATTGAAATCGCAGCTTATTTTTAACCTACTTTGCTGCTCCAGCGCCTACTAAGGTAGGATTTACAGGTTCAAAGTAGGGCCTAAATTTCGACTCGGGGTTGCTGAATGTGTAGCTTCAGTTAGATATTCTTTGAAAGCTTTGTCAGTTCTTTTTTCAGTAAAAAACTTACTTAAAACTTCAAGAATTTTAATAAATTCCGGTAGATTCATGTGAGGATCTTGCAAACGTTTACTGGCCACATTGATCTGCAATAGAACTTTATTCCATATTACAATGGAACATATGAACTTGAAGCTCTTGATTTTTGTTGCCAAGCATAGAGCTTTGTGTCTCGCTGATAAGTCACTGTTTTCCTCTGAGATTTTAATTAATCTATCATGAACTTTATCAACGTGGTGTCGTAAAAGTCTCACAGAGTCATTCCTGCAAGACCTTCACGTCCCTTTATTGTTAAACTAAAATTAATAAAAAATGAGGTTTCATGTCCATGATCGTGTCACTGAAAGGTACTTTTTTAAATAATTAAGAAACTGAAATAGATAAATAAATTTTAAGAATAGAAAAAAATTTAAGTTTTTAAATAATATCTTACCTTAATCTTGGTTTAGATGCACCTTATTTCATATCTGCATCCTCTTACTGCTTTCCTTCGACAACAAACATTACACAGAACTTAACATAACAACAAATAATTGCAACTGACCTACCTTCGTTGCTCTAGGCCTGATGTTGCTTGAGTAGAGTATATTATAGTTCTTACCTACATTTATGAACAATTACGTTAAACTTCTAAGGTACCTACGAAGCGACATCTCAAGTCAAGACTCAAGCGATCATAATACAGCTACATAGAAGTGATGAATTATTTTTGAAAAATCGAATTTTCGAATTCGATTTTTAACATTTTGTAAGGAGAAATTTTAAAAACGTAACTTTTATGTAATTTAATTAAAACGCATTGTCTTCGAAACACGTTTGAGTACAAATTCAAAATTTTTATTATCACGGTTCCGTTGCAGGACACCAAATATACCAAGGGCGGCGAAAAAATGTCCCCAAATTTTAGTTATATGTGTAGCAATGCACTTATTTGATTCAACAAAACTTTGATTGATTTAATCAAACATTTTTCAGATCGTGTTGAAGAGTGCATGTACAATTATACATATTTCAGTATTCAAACATTTTTTGAGTAGAACAATTAAAAGAAAAGTTATTCCACCTAGTTTTACTTTCGATTTCGTGAATTTACAGCAATTATTTGTCCAAGAAATGCTTCTTGCGAGAAGATTATCGATACATTTTTGAAAGGTCTCAAGGATTAGTATATATGTAATGGCGACCATAAAGTCTACATTCAAATATCCCTGAACCTAGAAATACTTTATTACTGGAAAGAAATGGGCTCGGAAATGGGTTCCAAATGGGCTTCACACGAAGATTCAGGGAAAATCGAGGGGAAAATCGCAGAAGACAAAGGCACGAGAAAAGGCCCACTAGAAACTTTATTGCGTTGAGAGATTAGTCGCCTGTTAGCGGCCAAACCCTTGTTGGTGCCCCTTATATTCAGTGCAGTTTGGCCGCCCCCCCACCAAGAGCCAAACTTGGCCGCCCGTGTGCCCCGCACACATTGCACCTTATTACGCGCCGGCTCTGCCAAGAATATATTCTTAATGTACGATGGAGGCCCTCTTACCTTAAGAATATATATTCTTGTCTAATTGTAAGAATTCCCCACTAAGTTTAAGAATAGTTGCATCCGAAATCTGTCGCAGTGACGAGCTCGAAGAAATGCAACCAATTCTGAGGATAAATCGCATGTTCACATCTCCAACTCTATCTCTTTCTCTTTGTAGAGAACGTTAAAGTGATAAAAGTTTGATGTCACACGTCAACGAATAAATAATGTAGATAGGTCATGTTTCGTTGTGGCACGTTGTTATTCAACCTCAATGTGCCATCAGACCTTTCTCACTCTCTAGCATTTTCTGTAAAGAGAAGGAGATGGATGTGCGCACGCGATTTACCCTTAGAATTGGTTGCGTTTCTTCGAGCTTGTCACTTATTACGAATTCGAAAAATTGATCGAAAAGCACGTCGCACAAAACATTGAAAGAAATGATTGAACAGAGCAAGGCGCGTTTTCCTCTTAAATCAAGAATTTCTCTTACTTCATTGAGAATATTACTAAGAATACGCCTGTAAGAATATGACATTCTTGATATTAGAATATCGTTTTTTCGGTGTGCGATTGCATCGTTAGCAGATTCAAGCGCTTCTCAACGTTAGTACTCTCGCCTTTACACTCTCAAATTAAGGATTCGTCTTACTTAACATTAAAAAACCCTGCCTTTTCCCCCAATTAATAGAAAATCGACTGCTTTATATTTTTGGATATTCCGTTGCTTTCAGTTAAGTGTAAAATAACTGAAAAGAGGAAAATTTGTGCTCCGCAAGTTGTTCCACCCTTCATTTTGTTTCCTTCGTTTTAGTAATATAGAATGTAAACAAACCGTCTAGTGCCTTTGTTTTGAAATTTCCACTGTGAAAGGGATTCAGTGTCAAAATTGTTCCGGACTGTCCAGATCGCTTTCTGATTGATTAGATCAAATTGAATATTATATTTTTCGGTTTGTCACTGTAAAACAATGTGATTAGAAATTTTTAGTTATTTTCAAGTTTTTGAATTATGTCAGAACTCCAAGTATGCCGTAAAAGGCTTCGCAACTAAAGCAAGTGGAAGAGAAATGTGACAAAAGATTGCAGGAATAAGGTAATGCAAGAATGATATCTTAATCATATTTAAAATATTTAAATTAATACAATGATTGAGACATTGAAATGTTAAATTATTCACTAAATTCTGAAATTTTCGTTAGACGTGAATTTTTCAGTTTACGTGAGGTAATAATAAATTATTATTAATAAAATATTCGTTCAAAAAATCCATTATTTTTTATTACAATAAATTTTTGTTAAATTATTTTTGTAAGACTTATTTTATCAGAAGTATAAATTAAAAAATATGTTAAAACTTTACGTATCAGTTCAAAGCCATTTTCTCACACGTAATAGATAATTATTCTGGCAACAAAAAAGTGATAACATTTGTGATGTAGCATAGAAAAGATTTAGCAATAATGAAATGTGTATATAATAATAATTTTCCTGTGATAAAACGGTAAAGAAATGTGTATGGCAAATTGTTGAATTTACTCTTCCGAAAAACTACACCGAAATATATAATTATATAAATTTAAGAAAATAGTAAAATCCCTGATAAGAAATAATCTGGCAAGAAAAGGTGTTTATATTTGTGATATAGCAAGAAAAGGTTTAGAAATAATAAAGAGAGTATCTAATTTTAATGTTCCTATGTGAAAATGTTCAAAAAAATGTATGATAAATGATCAGAAATGATGATAAGTAATTGTAACAATATGTTTTATGAATGAGGAATAAACAACTTGCGAAGCACAAATTTTCCTCTTTTCAGTTATTTTATACTTAACTAAAAACAACCAAATATCCGAAAATATAAGGCAGTCGATTTTCTATTAATTGAAAGAAAGGGCAGGTTTCTTTTAATGTTTAATTTTTAAGAGACGAGTCCTTAATATGAGAGGGTAAAGGCGAGAGTAGTAACGTTGAGAAGCGCTTGATTCTGCTAACGATGCAATCGTAGACGACGTCGCGTGCTTTCTTACAAAATGGATATTTCCGCCAATTGTTAATGAAGCGATCTAAAAATTTCCAGAAAACTTCCTTCAATAGTAAGGAATAAATGTCTCACTAGAAGTTGTTTCAGCTCCAAAGTTCCCTCGATACTTTTCTTCGCCGAAGCTAAAAAAACGTGCTTACCGCCAGGTCTCCATTTGCAATTAATTATTATTAAACAATTGGCATTTTCAACTTTTTTTTCTTCATTTTTCAGGCATCGCTAGGGTATAGTGCGTACGTGTATCAAATTTCGAATAGTTTCAATAATATTTGTCAAAGTAGAGACGATTCATGTTTTTAAAAATAATTGAATTTGGCGAAATTTTTTCATCCCTTTTTCAATTATATTATTAAAAATATACATCGGAAAGAAAAACTTAAAATAGAAAAAAGTTCCGTCTTGTTATTCTCTACAAGGCCATATATTTTTTTATTTAATTTTTTTAACTTCAAAATTTGGATATCATAAGAAGTCTGGACAATACTTTTTCGCGTTTTCAAGCGCTCGTCCCCTTATTGTATCCGGACGCTCAATTGTGCGCATGCGCCTCGTCCGACCCATGTATCGCTGCATGATCCGTTGCATTTTAAAACTACAATATTATGTATTGTAGCGCTACGCTACATTTCGGAAGTAAACTTCCAATACATTTAGTGGAAGTTTTATGCGGGAATTTTTAACAGTGTACGTACACTGAGCGAAGAATTCCCCAGTGATTCGGGTTTACACCCCAATAGTTGGGGTGGTTTCTCTTTTTTTCTGTTTCACATGGAGCATTGGTGCGCTTGCATAACTGCGTCATGCAAGTACCTCAACCATTGGGGTGCTCACCCGAAACAGCAGCTGCAGAACTGGTGGGGCGCCCGCCCGAATGGTTGGGAAGCTTGCACGTATGATTCGGGTGATTCGAGTCGTTCGCCGCGTTGGATGTTGCGCGTTCGACGTTTGCGCATGTTCGCTAATGGCCGCAGCTGATAAACATCAGGCTCTTCCCGAATGTCACTGTTTCTAGTTTATGTCAATTTTATTATTCATGTGGCCGCATTGTCCAGTTAAGTGCGAATATTAGGGAATTATGTAATGGAAAGAATTCTGTGAAGAGGCGATTTATTTTTCGTTGACTTAGGCTGGTAAAATCAGCACCAAAAAGTTGAATATTTTTGTTTATCTCGGATTGTCAACAAATCCCGGAGCTTTTTCCCATTGATTCACGATATTATATTTGATGAACGTTTTATTAATATAAGAGAAAGCATGATATAACATTTCATCGCATGAAATCGAAGAAATGAATATTAATTTACGAGATTTCACCTTTATTGTGACAAGCATTAATTTTATATAAAAATGTATTGTATAATAATGAAATATGCATGACAATGATTGTTTTGTAATTTAAACAATAAATTTAAAAACAAAACAGTTCCTTTTTCCATCCTGAATCATTTGAATGGTAAAAATTAATATTTTATTACTTTTTAAATTCATTCTAATTGCTCTATTTTTGGATTCAATAATTTTTAACCATGAAGCAAATATTATGAAAATCGCAATATTCTTTTAATTTAGACATATGGAGTGTAATTTCAAAGTTTTTCGAAATCTGCAGGTCTAATTCGAATAGCAAATGTGAGTCAGTTTCGCCTGATTATTAAAAAGGTTTGAATTTTAATATATTGTAAAAATTCGCGGATTTTGCAAAACTAGGCAATTTTCCGAATATCCAATTACGTAGCAGCACGAAGTTTTCCAAACTTGAAAATTTTGAACAATCCAAGAATGTTGACAATTTTGTGAATTCTTTTTCTTTCTGCTAATTTGATCAAACTGAACTATATTTGTAATTAAAATTAGGCGTACAGATTCAACTCGATTCACCTTAAAATGTTATTGTTTAAGGTCGCAATCGGTCAGCCCATAACTAAGAGATATTTACTCTATTAAGTTATAAAGTTCTACGCTCTAAATGAAATAGTAGTTACTTTCGCTTGATATCGGTCAACCGAAAAACTTTGATACTGCCCGCTTTGAAAAAATGTGACTTCAAAGCCGTATAACAATCAACGAAAACCATGATACTTAATTTTTCTACACAAAATTTCTCGGGCGCGCACTAATTGCCAACTCACTCATATTTATACTAACTATAGTTCTAACTATTTCAAATTGAAGCGCTGCTTTTTTCGAAATCAAATGTTTAATTAGAAGGTCACTCTAAAGAGCGCACATAGACCCTAATCATAATAAACAAGTTTTCAAACAAACAATTAGAGAGAGAAAAAGAACCTACATTTTTGGACGCCAGTCCTTGCTTGGAACAAAGGCGAACCAATTAGACTGAACTGAGTGAGAAGCGGTATAGATATGCGAAATCTGTATTCCACAACTCAATTTAAACACTCAATAGTCCAAAAAAATAAAAATAAATGTAAGAAAAGAAAAGTGAATGGAAGGCAAAAGATTTTCAAAGATAACCTAATCTAACATATCAAGAAAAAGGCAAAAGACCTTAAGTTATCCAAGGATAAAATAATGAAAATTGTATTATTTCTCGAGAGTCCCAGCAACAAGCCAAAGATAACAAAAGACAACAAAAGATAAAAGGTATCAAACTAGATAAAAAAGTAAAGAAAAACCTAAATTAAGAGAGAAAAATTAGGGTCGTCAAAATTGATAGCTCAGTCTGAACTAAACGTGGTAGAGGGGAGGGTTACGTAATTGCAAAGTTTATATTTTCAAACCAAGTTAATTACCATTTATTCATCAATGTCGGGACAGTATCACAAATAGCACTTTAGAGAAGGCAAGTTAAAATGGTATAAGGAAATTCAAATTTATCAGTAACTCTGAACAGGAACATGGAAATATAACGAACATAAAAAAATACAATAAATAAGCAAAATTCAAAACGTGAGTAAAGGTTCCGGGGGGTTATAGAAGATAAACGCAGATGGGGTTCGGTAATAAGCACCAAAGGGGTTCGCAAAAAATACATACAAATAGGTTTCGAAATAAGTACGAAAGGGGTCCTAAGAGGTAAACGCAAAAAGGGCGACAAGGGGAGAACCTTACATGAAAAATTATCAACTATTTGTAGATATTTCGGTACACCAAAAAATGGGGGGGGGGGTCGAGAACATCGGCAGTGAGATATTAATGTGCGGTACATCGGTATTCAAATATATGGGGCAGGGGGTCAAGAAAATCGATAAAAGTTATGGTAGGTAACAAATATTAAAATTTAGGTAACAAATAGTAACAAACTATTAACTAAAGATACGTTGGTATTCCAATATGAGGGGAAGGGGTCGAGAAAATTGGTAAAAAAATACTATTTAACATAATATCGGTATTCAAATATAAAGGTAAGGGGTTAAGAAAATTGGCAACGACAAGAAAAATTATTAGTGGTCGGCATATCGGTATTCGAAAATTGAGGAGGAGGGATCGAGAACATTGGTAAAACAAGAATTATTGTTAATGAGAGTCGGCATATCAGTATTAAAAAATTAAGGGGAGGGATCGAGAACATTGGCAAAACAAGAATTATTATTAATGAGAGTCGGCATATCGGTATTCGAAAATTAAGGGGAGGGATTAAGGACATCGGGAGCAACAAGAAAAGTTATTACTAAGGATCGGCATATCGGTATTCGAAAATTAAGTGGAGGGATCGAGAACATGGGTAACAACAAGCGTCCATGGTTGGTAACTCTTTATTAACCCGCGGGTTCTTACAACATCATTTTTGTTCTCCTGTGAAGGTGCCATGCTTTTCTCACAAGTGAGAATATATGTATATTATATGCATCAGGTCACACCTTGCCAAAGCAGGATGCACAATAGTAAAGTGCTTGTGTCGGAAATTTTTAAGCTTCGTATCATTTCTTGCTCTTTCTTTCTCTAGTTAGAACCACGTAGAGCCTGAGCTGCTGCTGTTTGTTTTTTTCTGAACGCCCGACCATTAAGCAACCATGTTTTCCGCTTAAGAAACTTCTATGTCTTGCTGGTTATTCCTCTCTACACTCAGTTCACGGTAGAACCTTTTTTCACCTGCCTAAAAAATTTGATTTGGCTATTTTCTTGCACTCTTCCCATTATATCGATGTATCCTGGTCAGGGACCGTCATTTTTCCATACCACTAAGGAGCCCGTGGGGCTTATGTGACCCCTCATTCATGCGTCAGTCTGTCCCAAATCCTATCTATCAGCAGTAAAATGACTTTATTATAGACGAATCTCTTCTTCTTCTGATAGAGAAGAGGATGCCATACATAAAAATATATTTATTCAATGTTAAGCTAATAGAAAAAAGTGGAAACAAAAACAAATTTCAAAGAACATGAAAATTACTTTTTTGAAAAAAGGAGATCTGGGTTTAAAAAATTAAAGATAACTTCTCTGGCCATCAAACTGCAATGTTCACAGTTTTATTTGTTTGAAATGGTATAATTACTTTTTAGATTGAATTTGAAGCATTTTGGAAAACTAAAATTTCATAAAAAATGTTTGAGTAAAAAAATACGCCTTTTAATGATCAAGGATGCTATTTTCACAACAAGTTTTTCGGTGTTCCTCGCATATAGGTCGGTGACATGTTCCCAGAATAGTTCTACTTTTTTCTCCAGAGACCCATCAAATTCTAAAATCATACACACTAGGTTCCTTTTACGAAAAAATATCCTCTATCATTTCGGGAGCGTACTTTGATTCCCATGTATGGTCCTCAAATCCCCCACGGGCCCTGTCTAGGGTTATATCGACGCAGTCTAACTGTAAGAAAATGAAGTATCTGCCTCTAAAACTCAATAATCTGATCCAATATTACTGGTATTAATTCCTCAGTATGTTAACGGTTGATTCATTTATTAACGTGGCGTATCAGCTTTTTGGTTCTGTCTCCATTCTTATGTTGAGGCAATTGACCCAGCTTGCTCTTCAATTTGGTGGCATTCATATCGAACCTGATTTTTCGCAGTGCATCTCGTTCTCTTTCTGAGACAAAGCCTTTATCTATAGGCCGAGTTCTACGGCATAGCATTTTCTCGCCTCCCACAGCTGCACAGTACACAATAGTTTGAACTTGCAATGCAGTTAGTTCTGCATTTAATTGCCTATGGGAAATAATTTTGTTTAAGTGCTCTTAGAATGCATGCAGATTTTTCGTGATGTAAATCTTTGGCAGAGGATGCCTTTGTTTTTGTTCTACATTTCTGAACTCTAGTAAAGCACGATACAAATTTCTTTTCTTTTTCTGTGAATTTTCTAGGTTTTTCTTAGATTTCCCTGTTTACATCGATGGAGACATTTATGTACGATTGTGATTCTAGTGCATGCGGTGCTTGAGCTTCATTATTTCTAGGCAGTGTGCCTTCAGCTTTATTCAGCTCTTCCTTATCCATAGCTTCCAGAGGGTGTTCATTAATTGGAGGCTGCTGTTTATAATGTATTCAAATTTTAATCACTTTCTTGGTTGCTATAACTCAGCTTCTGCCTTTGGTTGAAGCAGGTCATCTGTCTCTCAAAGATGCGGTACTAGCGGATAATTATGAGGTTGCGGTTTGCGGACCGCCAATTTTTCTTGTATTGCAGCTTCCTCTAATTAGTGTTCATTATCGATGATTTCCCCCGCTGAATCAGCCTGTCCTTTAGTCTCCGTTTCTTTGTCTCTTTCTGTTGAGGTGGTCGGCTGCAGATTGCTAATGCATCTGTAGCTGGTGCAGTTGAGGTTCCGCTTTTTACCGTCTGTCACAGATGCTCTTGCTGGCCAGCTTTTGGATTTTTAAGATGTGCCTGATCGTCTTGCAGCTTACCTCCATCACCGTCCTGCATGTTGTGGCCTCCACCGGTGGCTCCAGGGGTATCCTGACGATTTTCGGGAAGCGAATGTCGTTTCAAAATACTAAGTTTTTTTTTTATAGAGGAGGTGAGAATGTATTTACGCACTGAGTGTGGGACTCGACCTAAAAACCGTAATACCCACTAAACTCACCTCCTCTTCCCGCCAACCCATGTCCTCGGAACCGCTTATCGCATTACTTCAAGGACATGGGGGTAAGGCCACTAAGTCGTACTTCTACTTCCATCTTGTAGAGCCAGCTTGGCATTTCAACAATCCTCATCCAATCAAGATGCAAGCATCGTCCTCAGTGATGTGGTGGTACCACAACCCGGGCTCGTCGGCCTTCGGCATCTTGGTTGGGTGCGATTCTTTAACTTGGTCGTCCTTGAGGTTTCCTCGATGAGTCCGGGATTTCTTCCCCTTTGCGGCGCAGAGGTACCACTGCGGCTCGCTTTCGCATTCCGCAGCTCTATGACCCTCTTTGCCGCACCTCCAGCAGGCCCTCGTACGGTCTGGGCCTTCGCCACCGTCTGCCATATGGCCGAAGCCCAGGCAGCGGTAGCACTGAACCTTTTCCGTTTTCTTGTGTACACGACAGGACACCCACCCCACCGTAAGGTGTCCTGTGCGTACCAACCTCGCGGCCAGTTCCTCTGGCAGCTCCACGAAAGCCTTTAGATTGCCTCTGAAGGGTCTTTTTGTGAGGCTGACCTTCACACCTCCCACACAGTGTTCACCGAAGTGGCTTCTCACAGCCTCTTCGACCTCTTCTGCGTCAGTGGTTGAATCAAGGTCTTGGACCTCGATCGCTTCCCTAACGGCAACTGAAAATTCGGCTCTGCCCTTCATTGCAGATCGGAGTTCCACAAGGACCTCTCCGTTTCTTGTTTGCCTGATTCCCTTGATTCTTAAGCCAAGGTCGTCAGGCTTCACCTTCTGCTTGAGGTCCTTGAGGACCTTGGCGTAACTCAGACCCTCGGCTGGTTTAGTGAGGACCGCCTCGGGTCGAGCTCGTCTCTGCTTCGTCTTCGTGCCGCTTGCCGTCTGTGCTGGTACTGCAGCAGTTTCCTTTGCCTTCTTTGGCGTGGACGTCGCTTTCACTACAGCGTTGCGTGTCCTCGCTTTTTTGCTCCCCGGTCTTAGTTCACTTGCCTCAACGGGGCTCAGAGTGGGCTCCCACTCACGCTTCCCAAGTTTGTGAGCGGGAGTTTCCACGGTCCTCCAGTCTGAGTCCCTGCTTGGCTCATGTTTATCCTCACCTGTTTACTATGACTCTTTTCGAGCTCTGTCTTCAGCCGCTCCATGCGGGACCTCTCTCCCTCTTCACTCCTTCTGGCAAGCGATGAAGGAACGTACCGGAAATAATGCACGTTCATTCTGGTGCATTATACCGCTTTCTCCGTCATCTTTTTCGCCTCACTAATACCCTGCTTTATTCTCAAAAACATATTAGTTTTTGAGTCAGAGAATTCTCTCATGTCTTGCAGAAATCCTTCCAACTTCTAAACATATTCAAGTGTAATCTTGAATTGCTCGTGCACTCTCGTGAAATCTTCTCTTGCCTCCTTCTCTGGCGGGTCCTCAATCACGTCCATAGGACCTCCCAACTCCTCACATACACTTCGATTCAGATTTTGTTTCTCCTCCATTAGAATTCCCACGAGTAGCTAGGGAAATGAAAGTCCACCCCCGCCGAGCCCGCATGCAAGGGTAAGGTCTGTGTACTCTAGAAGACGACCTGGTATCCTAGAGATACCGGTTGGAACACCACACACCGGGTGCCATGCATTCTTCGATACGGTTGATTAACGCCTTGAATTGAAGGCTTTTCCTTCGGGATCATCCTTGGACCCCTTCCCGCGACTGCTTATTGAGTAGTGAAACCGTATTCAGCAGAAACCCTCGGTACAGGGACACAGCAGGAAGCGGTCGTGGTTTTTCCACGGTGTGTCCTTCACCCAGTCTGTTTGATCCGCGGGGCCTATTTTATTTCAGCCCTACTCTCTAGAGATGTCTGAATGCTATTCTCGGCACTCTAAAATTGCCTGACGGAGGATACTCAGTGTTGAACGAGGAGATCCTGGCTCATTTTCCGAGATTCACAAAGTCTGGGGAAGAGAAGGATACACCTCTGAGTAAACCAAAACCGCCTGTGGCTCAACTGGGCCCGAAACGGCCGCTAGCCCACGAGATTGTTACCCCCTCCAAGGTTAGGTGGGTCCTTAAGTCTTTCAGTACTTATAAGTCTCCCAGTCCGGATAGCGTATACCCGATCTTCTTACAGAAGGCTGGAGAGACCATTAAAGGGCCGCTCGTAAGACTTGCTATGGACTCGTTTCACACTGGGATGTGTTGCGACGGTATGGAGAAGTACATAAAAGAGTAGTCTTCATTACGAAAGCAGGCAGTGTCGGTTATGCTTCGCCCAAGGATTTCCGTCCCAACAGCATAGCACCTTTCCTACTAATAACAGTGAAAAGACTTCTGGATAAGCATATCCGCGACAAGGTCTTATCAGGTAGGCCACTTCACAAGGAGCAGCACGCCTGTAGGGCTGGTCATTCGGCCAAGACGGCCCTCAGTTGAGCATTAAGGTTAACCGAAGGACAACTGAAGCATGAAGGCTTCGCAATTGGAACCTTCATGGATATCGAAGGAGCCATCAACTACACCTCTGGAGGTGATCAGGACGGCTATGATTCTACATGCTGTGCCGGATACCGTCGTGGAAAGGACTTATCGCATGTTGGCAAACAAGAACCTAACAACGACTAAGGGAGATACCACTTTACGTGGAACTATTGACTCGGGATGTCCGCAGGGTATCGTTTTATTGATTTTTCTGTGGTTCTTGATAATAGATAAACAGCTGCATCTACTCACCAGGCAGGGCTACTACGTTAGGAACTTTTCGCACGATATATTGGTCATCGTGCGCAGCCGGCATCTGGATGCGCTCTCCCGGGTAATGCAGCAAGCACTGGTGATAATGGATTCCTGGCGCAAAAAGACCGGATCATCGGTCAATCCAAGTGAGACGGACGCGCTTGTGTTCACCGGACGGTATATGTGGGGAATCATATGAAACGAGCACCTGGAAAACAAGTGCAAAAAGCTCGTAGCGACCCTACCGCTCTATAGAAGAGCCATATGGCTCGCAGATAGCCCCCTATATCGTTTGTGGGGAAAGGTGGTTGAGGCAGCTATTCATATCCTTTGTCACTGCCCCGCGATTGCGGGGAGACTTCTAACACTCAAGGGCAGTGACTGCACCAGTTAGTCAGAAATATCGGCCAATAGCGTGGCTGCGGTCCTCGTTGTATGGTGAGGGCTTTGGGGTCATGCTTAGGCCTACAAGGGGACGCAACGGGATCACCCAAGCATCAGACGCTCTTGTGATCTCAACCTAGAAAATAATTATAATAATTGTTATATTGAATTAATAAAATAGTTAATAAATCAAAAACACAATTAAGTTTGTTTAGGTCGTGTTACTTATAAATCAGGTGAATTTCGTTGTTAGTTTCTCTAAACATAGAGGAAAGGGAAGAAAGGCTGATACAGGGCCGCTAAAAAGATTTTTCAAATTCAAAACAATATAAAAATTTTGAGTTGTCTCATTTTTGAGTTTTCTCTCTCTCACATTTTCAGGAATTTCTAAAGGGCTATAGTCCTCGGCCACGCAACTTAAACCAGTAAATAAAATGTCAACATTCGAAAAAGTCACAATTTTGAATAATTTTGTAAACGGTCAGACATACTTGAACAATAAACAAATCTTCAAGGATTTTGCAAAGGCGGATACACAAGAACTGATAAAATTTTCAGGGTTTTACGCACTAGATGGTTCTTGGTCATCTCGGAATTACACAGTTACAAGATTTCCAAAACTATGAATAAAAATAAAAACTTGAAATTATTTCGCAAACGAGCAGAGATATATACAAACTCATCATCGTTTTAGGATTTTGCAGAGGAAGATTTTCTTTTCGATAAACACGGGCAGGGTTACAGACAAGTGCATGATGGTAGGACATATAGCTCAAGGTACCACCTCAAGTATTATTAGCACTTCTCCCATAGGTACTTACGACTCGGTAATTTACTAATGAATATGGTCGCGAATGCGTTGAGTGCAATGTTTCCCAATCAAGAATTTTTCCAGATACTCCGGACCTCAAAGAGCTCAATATTACATCCAGAGCATCAACTATTTGAATTATGCATTAGGTTCTTATATATATATATATAGATAAAATTATTATTAATATGTAAAACAAGGATGAAAATGTATTTTTCTTAATCACATCTTACATGGTTTGAGAGAGTGAGCATAATGATAATTCTATTGAACTGCCTCACACTTGGAATGTATCAACCATGTGTTGATGATCAGTGCATGACAAATCGATGCAAGATATTGCAGGTGAGTTATTTATTTAGATGAAATGTATTAGGACCAGGGTTGAGTGAAACTGACGCGGGTTCGATCGGGTTCACGACTTTTTAGCTTTGCGGTTGAACTAAAAAAACCGGCAAACGAATCGCAAACCGTCATTCAATTTAAGAACCTGAAACACTTTTCAAATATGAAGTGCATGGTGGCTGGACCAAACTAGAAATAACCAGACGCTCTGCAAATTGTCCAGTGTCCAAGGTAGCAAGTAAATTATCAATTTATTTGTTATATATGCCGGTGTTTGCTATTAAATAAAAATGCTTTGACATTATTCTGAACAAACTGAAGAACGAAGTCGCTCTTTAGAAATTATAAACTGTCATAATTGTCAAGTAACAGGTTCTGTACGCTTGCTAGTTTTTCATACTCTTATCATAATTTTCTTAAGACTCACTCGTTGCTCGTTAGTTAGCACACTGACTCGCCATTGGAGATGCTCCAATGATTGCACGTACACTCATGCACACGGCTCACGTACTCTTAAGCGCTGTTATGTTCCAGTTTTGCTCAGATTCCAAACATACCGCTCGCCTCATGTACGTAGGCATCAATTAGTGAATTAGATGAAAACAACAAATAATAATATGCAGATCTGAGTGTAAGCGGAGAAATTAATATATTATTTACAATGGCAAATCCATAGGGAAGGAATTTGAATAAATAATAAGAAAAATTAGATCTTGAGAGTAATAGTATGCAAACCCTATGCGTGTGAGTGGGTACGTGCACTTGTCGGGGCGTCTTGAATGTTCACTCAGTGTGCAAACTAACCAGCATTGCCTATGCCGTCTCATACTGATGTATCATAACCATTCGGGTTTCAATTGATCTGGCACAAAATTTTCCCGGCATGTTTATCCATTTCAAATCCGATCAGGCATGCAAATGGGTATTTAGATCTGCTACCTTTTTTTCTGTAGAATTCATGAAATTAACGAAATTCACGAAATTCATGTAATTCGTGGAATTCAGGGAATTCGTGGAATTCAGGTAATTAGTGGAATTCAGGAAATTAGTGCAATTCAGGGAATTCATGGAATTCATGGAATCCACGATATTCACAAAATTCATGGAATTCACGAAATTCACGAAATTCGTGGAATTCACGGAATTTACAGAATTCAGAGAATTAATTTAATTCCCGTAATTTACTAAATTCACGGAATTTACTAAATTCGTAGACTTCACGAAATTTACGGAATTCACAGAATTCATGGAATTCACGAAATTTTTGTGATTCACGGAATTCACTAAATTTATTAAATTAATACAGGATTCAATAGCGCTTGCAGGAGATTCAGAGAAATTCGATGAAATCCCAAGCCTCCTATTTTACCATTTTTTTTCGTAATCTTTAAAGATTTAAAAACATTTTATCCATGCATTCTCTTTGAGGAGTCAAAAATTAAAGTTCTTTTAGTGAAAATGTCTGATATCTCTTAAAATCGAAATATTTATGCTTGCCGGGTGGAGGGGGGGGGGGG
>CAKNXH010059657.1:0-10032 GCA_932178445.1 Andricus quercusramuli | reverse complement strand
AAAAAAGCACTTAGAGGCACGAAGAACTTTTCCGGTGCTGGACCAGATTGTATCAAGAACTTTTGGTGGAAGAAGTTTTCTTCTACACACCAACATTTGGCCCGCATATTCACCTCATATTTAAAGTCGGAGATGCCCATTCCGCAGTGGCTAGTGTTAGGACGCACTATACTCCTACCGAAAAAAGGCGACTTGTCCAAACCAGAGAATTACAGGCCAATAACTTGTTTGAACACACTGTATAAGATTTTTACAGCTTTCCTAAACAACAGGATTGTTCGACGAATTGAGCCTGTATGGCGAGAGATGTACGAACAACGTGGCTCGAAAAAAGGTGTAGCAGGCTGTCGAGAGAACCTGCTGATTGACAGGTGTGTCTGTAAAGACGCTACAGTCCATCAGCGCGTCCTGTCAATGGCCTGGATTGACTACCGGAAAGCTTTTGATTCAACCTCTCATAGACTTATCATCTGCCTGTTGGAAAGCTTGAAGGTACATCCACACATAGTGAGATGCATAGAGAGATTGGTGCCTCTTTGGAAAACTAGATTTACCATCTCATCTAGGAATTATCGTCTGACGACGAACAACGTCACCTTCCAGAGGGGCGTCTTTCAAGGGGATAGTATAAGCCCTTTGCTTTTTTGCATCACACTTTTGCCTCTGTCTCTCGCACTACGAAATTCTCCTGGATACATCTGTGGCGACACTAATCAGCGTGAGCATAAGGTCACTCACGTATTCTATATGGATGACCTGAAGATCTATGCCGCTGGTAAAAGCAAACTTCAAACTGCTTTAAATATCGTCAAGAACTACACAGGAGAGATTGGGATGGACTTTGGTTTGGACAAGTGTGCCAAAATTCACTGGAGAGACCTATACATACCTGGGCGTGCCTCAAAGCCGCATTCAGGACGTAACATCAGTGAAGGAGTCTCTCCGAAGCAGATACAAGCATCTTCTTCGACAGATTTGGTCTCCCAATCTCTCGGCGTTGAACAAGGTATCTGCGACTAACATGCTTGCCGTCCCGGTTCTACTCTACTCCTTTGGGGTAGTTCAATGGACGAAGAACGAGCTTAAGGCCCTTGATGTCACCACGCGTAAGATCATGCATATGCATAAAAGCTTGCATATCAATTTGTCAGTTCCGCGATTATACATTTCACGCCAGCAAGGCGGACGCGGACTTCTGAATCTCCAGTGTCTTCATAACCGAATTGTTTTAAGTACAGCTTACATCGATGCGAATGGCAGAGAACCTCTCCTAAAGATGGTCAGAAACCACGAGATGATTGGCGAAGGGGCGTTCTTTACAATGCCGCGGAGCAAGCTGCTGAGACCCTTGGCCTGAATTTTAACATCAGAAGTGAGGAAAGTGCATTACTCCATCTAGATGCTTGACGTCTAAAAGCCGAAGTAAAGAAAGCAGAGGTTGGAAAATTTCACCAAGAGCTACTCGACAAGCAAATGCACGGAAACTTTCACAGAAATGTAGAAAAACAGTGCTTGTCGAAGGAGCAAACTTTTGCTTTCCTCAAATCATCAGGGCTCAATTCAGGTACAGAGGGCTTTATTTTCGCATGCCAGGACGGTGTAATCTCCACCTTAGCATACCGCGCCCGCATTTTATGTCAAGAAGTTCCCAGTGATAGGTGCAGAGCGTGTCATGCACACGCTGAGTACCTGGAACATATACTATCGGGGTGTCCGACCCACGCAGGAACAACGTATATCTATAGACATAATGCGGCCCGAAGAGTACTTTATTACCACCTTTGTCGCTCTTACGGTGTTGGTCGCGACCCTTCCCTGCCGAACGCTCCAAGGGATATAGAGTCAATTGTCCGAAACGAGAAGTGCCAGATTTTCTGGAACTACGATTTTCGGGCAGCAGTCTCCGTTGCGCACTCGAGGCCTGACATTGTTCTCCAAGACTTCGAGAAACGAACTATATTCGTGATCGAATTCTCGGCTCCATCCGAATACAACATCACTGCAAAGGAGAAAGAAAAAGAGGAGAGATATCAAGACCTTAAAAGAGAGCTGCGTCGCCTGTACCCAAAATATTCGGTACGAGTAATTGTTCTTGTGATAGGTGCTCTCGGAGGTGTGAAATTATCGCTGGTTCGTAACCTTAAAGCCATACCCGCGTGCCAAAAATATGCCAAGGGTCTGGCTTCCCGTCCCAGCAGCTCTGCGCGGCAATTTGGGCATTTTACGGCCAATTTTGAGTTCATTGTTCTGAAAATAAATATTTTTCTGTATTGTCTGGTTTTTTTGGATGTATGTGTTTGTGTCAATCTTTGTCGTTATCAGTGGTGTAAAATCAAATCATTTACATGCATGCCATTCAAAAGAAAATTAGAATCAAAATCTTTTTCTTAATATTGAATTTTTTTATATCTTTTACGCTCCAATTACCTAATGACTTACCATTCATTGTCTTTATTTCGTAAATTGTTGGTGAAATCTTTGCTTTAATGAAAAATGGTCCTTCAAAATTTTTATTCAATTTTTTCGCTATTCCTTCCCCTTTATTTGATAATGTTCTATCGCTTTTTAGAATTTGTTCACCAATTTCGAAACTTATCGGTCTTCGTCTGAGATTGTAATATCTAGATTGTGTTTCGTTCGCAGTATCGAAATTTTTAACTACTTCTTCTCTGATTATTTTTAATTTTTGCATTCTATCCGCCCATTTTTCGGACTCTTGAAATTCAATTTCGCTTCTACTATCTAAATCTTTAGTCAATGCTTGAATTGGTTGGAGTTCTCTACCTAAATTCAAGAAGGCTGGTGTGAACCCTGTTGAGGAATGTTTACTCGTATTTAACGCAAATTGCAAATCATCTAAATTTTCATCCCATAATTTATGATCTTTTTCCAAGTATGCTTTTATTGCCGTTCTAATTGATATGTTACATCTCTCAGTTGGGTTAGCTTGCGCATGATATTTAGGAGTTTTTGAATGCCTAATTCCAAAAGTTTTAGTCAGATTAATTATCGATTTATTTATGTATTCTTTGCCGTTATCTGTAAACAAAATTGTAGGTGTTTCCCATTTTGAAATTATACGCTTATGGAATTCTTTTTCAATTGTCGATGCTAATTTATTTTTAACTGGAATTATTTCCACCCATTTCGTAAACATATCAACGAAAACTAGAATATATTGATTTCTTGACTTTGTCATTGGTAGCGGACCCATCATATCAGATGCTACCACTGTCCACGGTTCTTCAATTATTCTTTTTCCCATTAAACCCATCTGATTATTTACTTTCGTTTTTATTCTTTGGCAAATGTCACATTCTGTTACGTATTTTAATGTTTCAGAGTATATTCCGGGCCAAAAATAATTTTCGGAAATTTTTGCATAAGTTTTTTCCATCCCTAAATGACCTGCTTGTTTATTGTCATGATTCTCAATTAAAACTTGTTCTCGTAATTCTTTTGGAATAATTAATTTCCACGGGTTGCTATCTAAACTTAAGCTTGGTTTCAAAGGGTCGGGTCTATAAAAATATAATTGACTATCACGTATTCTCCAGTTTGGATTTTCTTCTGGTTTATTTTTAACTTGTATCATTTTATTTTTATACCAATTATCTTCAATTTCTTCAAAATCTTTATCCTCGGTTTCTACTATACTGGCTAAGATACTTGAAAATTTTATTTCATTTTCACTGGACCTTGATAACGCATCTGGGACATGGTTTAAACTTCCCTTTCTGTATATTATTTCATAATCATATTCTAACAATTCTAAAGCCCATCGTGCTAATCTACCTGTTGGATTTTTTAAGTTATGTAGCCATTTCAAGGCAATGTGATCTGTGATGACTTTAAACGAATAACCCTCTAGATACGGTCTAAATGTCCTTATTGCCCAGACTACTGCTAAACACTCTTTTTCCGAAGCAGAGTATTTACGTTCTGCTCCATTAAGACCTCTACTTGCAAATTCTATTACAAAATTTTCACCGTCAATATTTTGTGTCAATACGGCTCCTAAACCTGTATCGCTAGCATCGGTTTTGAGTTGAAATGGACTTCCAAAATCAGGGCAGGCAAGAATTGGTGCTGTCGTTAGTAGATATTTCTGCAAATTTGGGAATGAATTTTCCGTACCATGACGCCATTCCTATCAATCTCTGAATTGGTTTAACTGTCTCTGGTCTTGGGAAATTTAAAACAGGTTCAATTTTATCTTCATCTACTTGTAAGCCTTTTTCATTAACTTCAAATCCTAAATACTTTATTTCGGAACAACCAAATTCACATTTGTCCAATCCAATTGTTAAACCCGCATTTTTAATTCTATCTAATACAATTTCCAAATACTTTAAATGTTCTTCAAAATCTTTTGAAACTATAATTATGTCATCGAGATAACAAAATACATGCGGTTTCAATTCTGGTGTTATTATTTTGTCCATTAGACGCTGGAATGTAGCAGGAGCATTTGTTAATCCAAATGGCATTCTCTTAAACTAATACATTCCTTTGCCCGGAACAATAAAAGCTGTAATTGGTTTTGACTCTTCGTCCAGCGGTATCTGGTGATATGCTGACCGAAGATCAATTTTGGACATGTATTTTGCCGACCGCAATGTGTCTAAAATTTCTGACATTATAGGAATTGGGTACAAGTCCTCCTTGGTTATTTTATTTACTTTTCTAAAATCTAAACAAAATCTATATTTCCCGTTAGGCTTTTTTATCATTACAATAGGGTTCGACCAGTCACTATTAGAAGGTTCTATAATTTTCTCTTCTAGAAGTCTATCTATTTCTTCATGCATAAATTCTCTAATTTTTTGTGATACATAATAATATTTTTGTTTAATTGGCTCATGTCCCTGAACATCTATTTTATGGCTAGTTAAATGTGTCGGTTTTAATTCTGTTCCCTGATCTATTATTTTTCTTCTAATCAAGTTTTCTAATTGCACTTGCTGTTTTTCATTTAATTCTACTATTCCTTCAGAAATTTCCTCGCAAAATTCTAAATTTTTCTTCCTTTCTATTTTTACGCGTGTAATATTGTTATTTATTACCGCATTATTTTTAAAATTATACCAATTACTTTTTCTAATTGTGAATAATTTTTCTACTATCGAATCATTTTTTTCCTCAGTTTTATCGATAACTGTTTTTAATTCCGAATCCCTTTTCTCTTTATTGAATTCTAATGGGCCTTTGAATTCCTTTTCTAATTTTCTATCTTTATTTCTCGTATCTAGAGCCGTATTTATTTTACTCTCTGTCCTTATTTTCTGCCTATCCTTGTTTGTTTTCTTGCCTACTCTCTCTTTATTTTGACTAGCCTGCTTATCTAATCTATCGACGCCCACGCTGGCTCGTGCCAGTGTTGCGTCGCTCGCATTGTAGGGTTAAGGGTGTGGGGCTGCATGCCCCCGTACACTCTCTGCCGGCTGGGGTGCTGGCGGGATCGAGTCTCGTGCATCACCTGTAAGGAGGGCTTGGGGTGGGGTGTGTAGCGACACGGGAGAAGAGACTTCGCACGGTAGCAAATCTGTCTCTTTCTCCCGCACGTGGTTTCTCAGGCTAATCTTAGTTCCGAACTTTAATTTAATTTCCTTATTATCTCTATTTCTATTTTCCTCTGTATCGTTTATTACCGGTTCCTGCATTTTACTAACGTTTGATTGTATCGCATATTTAATATTTGGTAATTCTGGTAACCACCAAATCTTATCCTCGTAATCCATTTTCAAGCCCAATCTTTCTATCATATCGGTTCCTATTATTCCTATCGATCTTAATTTTGGTACCAGTCTAAATAATAAGTATTTTTCCGTATGACCTACTTTGACTGGGATTGAAACTTGTCCTATAATTTTTAATGTTTGGTCATTTGCGACCATTAGTGTATCATTCTTCGGTTTTTTAATTTCATAATCTAAGTTTTTAAATGTTTTTATAAATTTTTCACCTATGTATGAGTGAGTTGCACCGGTGTCAACTAACACTTTAAATTCATGATCTTTGAAATCTATCATAATGTGAAATCTTGTTTCGTCCGAGTCGTTTGTGTCTGTGTCAAGTAATTCTGACGGTCTGTGATTTCGTTGATTATTATCCGTCTTTAATAACCACCGCTTGCGTTTCCCTTGTCTATATTATACCAACAATCACGTCGAAAGTGGCCTACTTTCCCGCTATTGAAGCATGTGACGGGTTATCGTGATCTATAGTTTGAATTTTGATTTACTGAATTTGGATCTGTGAAATCCTGTCGACTTGGATTCATTTCACCTTTTTTATTATCCCTATTATTTTCAAAATTTGAATTTTTTGTATTTTTATTTTGTCCTTTATTATCGTTTTTGTCTTCTGATTTATTATTATTCTCTTCCGCGTTATATAGAAGCGCTGGTAATTGCGGAGACTTATTTGTTTGTTGTGTCTGTGTGTTTCCTAACAGCTGATTAATCGCATTTAATAATTGTCCAGCTGGGTTCTGATTTCTGAAGCTATTATAGTTATTATTATATCGCGAATTTTTTTGGAATCCTGGATGATTTTGATAATTATTATTATTTTTGAATCTTGGATTAAAAAATCTGGGATTTCCATTTGGAAATCTCGGTTGAAATTGTGGTTTGTTTTGTTGGTTTGGATAACTCGGTCTAAACTGTTTTTGATGATTTTGTTCATAATTTTGTTTTTGATCTTTATTTTGATTATCGTTTTTGTATTTATTTTGATTTTCTTCATTTCCTGTATTTTTTGTGTTCTTATCATTTTTAACATCGTCTTTGTCTAAAATACTTAGTTGTTGACCTCTTATTTTAGACTTTGCCAATTCTGTTTCCCATTCACGTTCTAAAATTTCTAATTCTGAAAAATTTGAAAAAGCATTTCTAGCAATATAAACTTTATACTCAATTCTCAAATTTTCATATACTTTCCTTAATTGCCATTCTAGGCTTGGTCGTGGCATGAATTTTTCGAATAATTGTTTAATTTCCGTTATAAAAGTATGAATATCTTGTTATTTTTTCTGATTGCAAAATTTTATTTTATTCTTAATTATTTCTGTATATCTTTCGTTTAAAAATGCATCTTTAAAATCTTCCATAAAATGGTCTAAATTTTGCCAATTATCCCTATTTACCTGAAACTAACTTAAAGCTTCTTCTTCAAAAATAGCATCTAAGTTTTCTAAAATGTCTGTTCCACTAATTTTATACCCTCGTTTAAATCTGAGCAAACTATTCAAAAAATAAGTTGGACTGTTTTCTGTATTATTTTTAAATTTTATGGGCCAGTTAGACATTATTTGGAATGGCGTTTGAATCATTCCAAATGGAAAAAGGGTTGCTTGAATTTCATTTGCATTATTTTCATTCATATTCTCCCTTTCCCTATCGCTCTCTCTAATTCTATCCATTCTACTTTGCCAGTCTGTTTCAAATTGAGGCAAGTTTGATCTTCTTACAATTGATTGCCTTTGCACCGGTCTTGGTAACGAGTATCTGTCCCCTTGACTGAGTCGGTAAATTTTGCGTTGAATTTAGAATTCTATCCATTTTATCATTTAAGTTTTTAATCTCTTCCGAAAGTTCTTTTATTTTAATTTTATCGCTTTTATTTTCTTCAAAATTGATTGATTCTTCTGCACCATTCCAAAATTCAATGTTATTTTCTACAAATGAATCAATTTCAAAAGTTTGATTATTTATTTTTTCCTTTTCTTTTTCCTGCCTTTCTATCTCTATTCGTAATCGTTCGCGCCTTGTTTTTGCTTTCTCTGCTCTTTCTCTATCTATCCTCTCTCTTTCTTTGCTGATTATTTCATTACATTCTTTTCTAAGTATTTCATCTCTTTCTAGACTACTCAACTCTAACCGCCTTTTATCTCTTTCTAACTTTTCGAGTTCTTTTCTCTTTGTTTCTATTTCGCTATCTATTCTATTTCTTTCTAACTCCTGACTTCCAAACGTGCTACTGTTCCCATTTTCTATTCTCCAATTACCTAACGTATTCTCAGTATTGGGAGACAGTAAACCAAATGCTTGTATTTGCTGGTTACCACTGTTATGTCGATGTGGGTTTGGCGTACTTTCTGTATGCCTCTGTGTTTGTCTTTGCGTTCTTGGGATTGCACCTGTGTTTTGATTTGGTTGTACCGTCCCCCAAGCTAATTCTCCTCTAACCGTTACTGATTCAAAATTTAGGTTTCTTGCTAAATTTTCCGTTCTGTCGTTGTTTTCGACCGATTGACTCTCAATATTCTCATTTTCTAAACTATTCGCACTTGCTTGTGCATTATTTTCTTCAATTTTAATTTCTGGTATTGTATCGTTTTCCCTATTATCTCTGACCTTTTCTACCGGGTTTGCCATTTTTGGAATAATTTTTATTTTTCCCGATCTCAATTGCATTCGTTTTTCCTTTCTACTCTATTCGGCCTAGCTCAGGGGTTTCTATGGCTGATTAAAAACCGGCACGTTCACTCAGGTGAGCGTCGCGGTTTTTACTACTGCGGGGTTGCGCGTGGCCAAACCACGTAGCGGAAGTATCCACTGAGGGCGGGAATGCTTGGGGTTGTTTGGCTTACGTCACTCGAACGGTGATTTCGCGCGCCAAATTTCTTTTACTGATGCCGCTTGGCTTCTATCTTCTATATTTTTCATTGGATTTTCCTCTAGTTTTTTCCCTATTCGTTAATCTTTTCTTTTCTATTTACTTATTGTTTTATTTTTCAATTTTTTAAATCCTTCACTCATCTAATCCTGCTACAAGGAGTACAGATAAGACGTTTTTTCATCAGGATAATTTTTTATTTTGTTGACGGTGGCAGAGCTTGCGAGCACGCGAAGTATACCAACTATTTAACGGACATTTATACAGGTCTACCCGCACTTTTTTGAGCTAATTAAATATCTACCCGCACTTTTTCTGACAACATTTTCAAAAACAGTTTCATTCAACAATTTTCCAAATTCAACAATTTTTCCACTACCAAAATTTTAGATAATCCCAATTAAGAAAAGGAAAAATTTCCCAATGGCACACATGCAATAATTTATTTTTCCAAATTCATCATTTTAACTTCGTTCTCGACCAGGACGATTTTTGGAGGGAATTGTGGGTTTCTTAAGAAGGGCGCCAAATTTGTGAGGGATCTCGCAAATTAAGGGATGGGAAGGAGGTTGGAACGTCGAGAACTAGGTGGAGTCATTAAAGTAGGATCGGTTATAAAAAAAAATGGTTTATTGCACCAAACTTACAAGGTTGTGGGGTCCTGCGGGCCCACGATCGCTGTTAAATCTCAAGGCTTAATCCCGAGAGCAGGTGATGAGGCTGAAGGTAACGTCGGGGGATGTTGGAGGTAGCGTCGATGACGATGCTGGAGGTAGTGCCGAAGATGATGCTAGGGGTAGCGTCGATGACGGTGCACAGGTGTTACTCACGGATCCGGGCAATGGTACCGAGAGTACGAGACTGACGCTCCAGGGTCAGGATTTGGGTATTAGAACCAGGAAGTGATACTTTCCCCACTCCTGGTCCTAGACGCACAGGGTCGTACGGTTGTGGGGTTCTTGCAACTTTGTTACAGTGCAGTGAAATAGAACGTCGATGAGTTAAAACAACTTGATCGGAGCACACGCAAGATGATGACAATACAACGAAGTCTTCATCCTAGATCTTCTGTACCTCGAATATATCTCCCTCGCGATAAAGGGGGTAGAGGCTTGCTAAGCTTAGAGTGTCTTCATCGAAGATCGGTTCTAGCTACAGCCTGCTCAGTTCTGAAAAGCACGGAATCCCTTATGCGACTCGTACATAAACATGAAGTCGTCAATGCTGCGGCGTTTCTATACCATGCAGCAGATAGGGCCGCAGAGGAGCTTGACCCCCCATTTAATTCTAGCGACACTACACATGGCCTAGCATCACTAACACCTCTGGTTCTCAAAAGTCGTATACAGGAAGTAGAACATACGCTCCTACTAAGAGAACATGCTGACAAACCCCTTCATGGTAAGTTCT